>VDFB02075321.1:441869425-441957865 GCA_007258455.2 Sequoia sempervirens
GCAACAACTAGAATTACACAAAATTCAATCAAGAACACTGACAGAGACCACAAAAACATTGTCAAAACACAACTGTTCATAGCACGATCAAGTCTTCATGAAGACCTCTGAAAATTCTGGTAGATGAACTAAATACTCTCAGGAATTTAAACCGTTTAGTCCACAAAAACTAATCTTCAACATGCATAACAAAATACCTTCATGACCTTCACTGTTCCACTGGCAACCTGCAACTCTTCTTTTAACAATTTTCTCAATATCCTCGACATATACAACCTTCAATACAATAATGCTAATAGTGTTGACATCAATGAAAACCACATATCAACAATACAACCACAACATCCAACAGTGTCACACTGTGATTTCTTTGATTCTCATAAATGGTGTCATAATAAATGTTTATAAGTATGGTTCCAGATTATGCAATTTTTATTTCACCTATTAAGCCAAAAAATCTTCGAATACAAGTTAGACTGTATTGGTATCATTGAACTTAACATGTTTGGTGTTAAAATAAATGACAACTTTCCAAATAGTTGTTCTCTCTCCCAAGTCTACACCGTCTCTACAATTTGCATTAGTTGTTACAGTTGTCTTTTGAGATTTTATTTTCAGCCTTTTAGTTTTAGCATGCTTGCTTCATCAATATGTTAAATTTATTTATATTTCCTTTGTTAAAAGAACAAATAGAAGGTGGGTAACCAAAATGGTAGAAACTAGATCAAGGTTAAATGTATGTATAATTTCAATGACTCACAATGTTGATAAATTTAGTTCTTAATTCCATCGACAAGAAATCTTACTTATTACATAACCTATTGATATGATGTACATAACTAGGATTTTTGTAATACCTTTGTCTTGATTTGATGTTCATTTGTAAGTTCTTTGATAAAAGTTGTGAAGATTCAAGTCTGTGTAAGCATTGGTTCTATCATTTCTACTTATGATATTCTTCGTTGTCTTTCTTTCCTACAAATATCATTCCTTCAATTTTCTTGACCAATATAAGCATATTTGAAGCTATTTTTGTGAGTATGGTATTATTTTCCCTCTTTTATTGATATTTTCCAAGTAACAACTCTAACAATTTCTTAGTTAATTCTATCAATGATTTCATTTCATTGTTGAAGAACAACATTAAATCTCAAATGCCAATGACTCCTCAGACCTTTCAATTTTTTATTTCAACTTAAAATGACATAATTACTTTCTCTATCATATTACTAATAAATATTTAATATTATTACAATTAAAGAATTTTTTTTGTATATTATTTAAAACTACAACATAATTTTTAAGACTTTGCTAATATCGTGAAAACAAACTTAAAAAATCTACCATTAACTAAAAACACCATCACTACTAGACAAACAAAACAAAACAAAAAAACTCAAACCTAAAATATGATACTAAAAAAAATAAAATTAATACACATTAATTAAACTTACATATATTTTATTTCAACTCTACAAATCTCTAATTATACTACTACAAAGGCAAATACTCGCCACTACAAAGAAACATGACATTTGTTCAATAGTTGTCATCTTAATAATAATTTTTGTGTTAAGATGATTAGACCAAATTGAGCAATTGGTTAATTGAGGTTGTCAAATCTACCTTACATTTAGTTCCAGTAATTTGATTTTCATTTGAGAAAAATCAAGCTAATATAATAAAATTTCTAATAATTTTCTTAAACTATTCTTTGAGCTCAAGGAAATTAAAAGTCATTTAGCTTGTAGAAACATAATTGTAAACATGTAAAATATTTCCAAATCAAACAATCACATCATATAATTATACCAAACATGGCATTTGTTGAATAGTTGTCATCTTAATAATAACTTTTGTGTTAGGATGATTATACCAAATTGAGCAACTGCTTAATGGAGGTTGTCAAATCTACCTTACATTTAGTTCCAGTAATTTGATTTTCATTTGAGAAAAATCAAGCTAATATAATAAAATTTCTAATAATTTTCTTAAACTATTCTTTGAGCTCAAGGAAATTAAAATTCATTTAGCTTGTAGAAACATAATTAGAAACACATAAATTATTTCCAAATCAAACAATCACATCATATAATTAGTTTCGGTATGTGTATTGTACCTCCTTTAAGTGGTTCCTATCATAGCGTTTTGCTCATTGCATCATATGCACAAACCATGGTTTTGAGAATGTTTCTATGTGTCCAAAGTCAATCTCAACAATGCTTACCAACATAGATTTAGTTTACAGTAGAATTTAAACAGTGCATGGACATTCACCACAACATAATCAAATATAGGTTTTTGTTAGAGATTATGCGTACAAATACCTTGAAGACATGTTTTCCAAAAAAACAATGTGGAGAGGAGATCATATGTATGAAAGAAGTCCATTTTAATCAGTTTCATGTTGCATGAATTTTCTTTCTTTTTCAAGTGCCTATTGTGTAGGCCTTTGAAGGATGATGGAAGAACTTCCTATTAAGGATATCTATTCTCACCCATGTAGAAGAGGAAGTATCAAAATACAATAAAATTTTAATATTTCTTAAAATAGTAAAGGCCATTTATATTATTATGATGATGCATAGTTAGATTTGCAAGTATTATTCTTTACGACTTTGGAGGATTTATATGTGGGAATGTCAAATCCTAGGTTTCCCTACATGAATGAGAATGCATTTTCCTACTAGAGGATGGTGTTTAAAGCTAGCAATGCAATCTATGGGTTTCAAATGCTCAAACATATCTCGATCAATTGGATCTAGCTTTACTCCTACAAGGTACCCTTGCTAGTCTTGAATGCCATATGCATATTGAATTACAAATAACCAACAACACCACATGCCCCATATAGACTCCATGCAACGACCACTTGCAACAACGGGAAACTTGTAGGTATGACACGTCCCCCATCCTCTCATATATTGCATGTGCCAATTGTCAAATTTCATTTGATTTAAAAACCAAAAACACTCTAGAAGAAATCATCATACTTTGCACAAACCTCATGGAGTGGCCACTTGTGAGCACAATATCACAACCACACAATGCAATAGTTAATATATTATATAATATTATATATACTAATATAATATCTAATAATACATAATATATAATATTATTATATATTACATTATTTATATTATATATACACAATATAATATGTAATGTATAATATTATTATTATATTATTAATATTTTTTTATTATGTATTATATAGTATATAAATAATATATGTTTATATTGTATTGCAAATAATATATTATTTATAATTGTATAGTATATATTATTTATATACTCTGATATATAAATAATAAATATTATAACATAAATATATATTATTTATATATTGTAGAATATATAAATAATATAATTTAAATTATATATATATATAACTCATCTACATTATCAAATGTAATACAAATTTAATTTCATATGTTTGTCATCCTTCTTGATGGGAAAATGTCCAAAGAGTGAGTATAGAAATGTTAAGGGTATGTTTCCTACATTTACATGGTTCACAACTCATGTAATGTGTCAAAATAGTTATAAGTTTAGAAAAAATGGCAAAAACATTTAGAAAAAAACTTTTAATATGTCGATTGCTAAAAATATGAGTGTTTAGCAGATATTTTGATTCCTTCTATAAAGCTCAAATTCAATACCTTGTTCTTTGCTATCAATCCCAACAACACCATATAAATGCCCATCTTTTATATATATTTAATAGTATGCTAATGTTATTTTAGAACTTGTGATTTAAATTGACATATGTAAAATTGGAGAGCCATAATTCATTATGAAGCTTGTAAAAAGGGGCTTCAAGTAAATTCGCCAACCGTCAACATTGCCAACAATTCAATGCCATGACAAATTCATCTTGTTGAAAATTCATCACTATAAATTACTCGTGAATTGTTGGCGGTGAATTTTCTACGAGATAAATTTGTCATAACAATAAATTGTTGATGATAAATTGTTGGAGGTGAATTACTGATGATAAATTTTCCTAAAATTGTAAAAAAAATAACACACATTATAATAATAACATTACTATTTCTAATAAAAAGAATATATTTTTACATTTAACAAACATTAATTATTTTTACATGATACAATGCGTCTCTTGTTTGCATAAGAAATGCAGAATAAAGTGAAGAGGGGTTATTTCCGTAGGAAATCAGGTGGAAGAAACACGGAACCATGTGAGTCGAAGATGAGACACGAGTGGGAGTCGACGGAGAGTCCATAGAGAGGGAGACTCTCATAGTAGCCTAATGGAAAATTTCACCACTCATTTATTTTGAAATGAAGTGACTAGGTAGCTGTTTCTATTACGAAACCGCGTGGAAAAAAACAAGGCAGAATCATGTCGGTGGGTGAAATTTGTGTTTGAAAAGCAGCAAAGATGTCAGACTGAGGTAGAACTGTCATTTTACTTAAAAGTTGGCGCCGAAATTATTTCCTGTTTTGTAGCATGTGTTTTGTGTAGGAAACGCATAAGATTAAAAGCTAATGTGATTTGCGGAAGAAATGATCAGAGAGGTGGCACTGTGTAAAGAGGGTTTGAACGATTAGAATCTATGTTACAGACGCTTTCTGTACGTAAGGGATCTACCTTTCACATGATGAATGATCTTTTTCTTGGCACTGGCTATCCAGCCCCAGGAATGCACCGGGGATGGATGCCATGTCATATTTTCATCCATGCTACCGATATTGTGCCTCCCAGTGCCGTGCAAACATCAAATCAACCGAGCAGAACCCGTAACTCGCAGCTGTGACTTTTTGGATTTTCGAGCACAAAGTCCCTACTTCCGTGTAAACACAGTAAATCAATAATTGAATATATTAAAATAATCGTTCTTAAAGTGTAAAAATATTTAAAATATTGCTAAAATTTGATAAAAGTTAAAAATCTTATTTTAATGTATAAATATATAAATATTTTAATATACAAAAATATTAAATCTATTAAATATTGTTTATATTAAATTAATTTAAATCTAAATTTAAAAAAAAAATTAATATAAAATAGTGTTTAAATTTTGATAAAAATAAATTTTATTTATAATTTTTTAATTTGATTAAATAACTTGATAAACAATATTCAATGTTTAAAATAAAAATATAAATTTAAACTTTTCTAATATGAAAGAACATAAAACTTTTAAATAAAACACAAGTTTAATTTTTATAAAATTTCATATTTCAATAATTGAATACATTCAAAATTTTCTAAATAAATTTTAAAATAATCATTTTAAATATATTATGATAAAAAAATATATTATGTACAAAAAATTACATACTAAATAATTTATTTTTTTCAAATTGTATTCATTATATTTTGAATATTTTTTTCTTGTTAATATATTAATTATGTTAATATTCTTAAGAAACTAATATTTAATTTTGATAAAAACTTAGTTTCTAATGATGTTACTCCTATACTAAAGACTTTTTTTTATGTTCTTTAGGTTGATTAAATGGAATGTACACAACACTTTTCTTTTTATTTACTGTTTTCTAAGTATTACATTGTCTTTATTGCCCTTTCTCATCTTATCCTTATTTTTTCATCTTTGTCACATATTTTCTATTTCTTTTGTTTCCTTCTTTTCTAATTGCTATGCATCCATGCTTAATTTTATCAGCATTGCCAACAATTCACCAATGGAAAATTCACTAGACAAAAAATTCACTGCCAACAATTAGCACGAGAAAATTCATCGTCATGGAAAATTCACCACCAACAATTCACCGTGGCAGAAAAGCGGTGAATTGATGGTGGTGAATTTTACTTGAGGTGAATTTTTCATGGTGGTGAATTTTCCCTCGATGAATTATTGGCAGTGAATTTTTTGGTGAATTGTTGGCGGTGAATTTTTCTAGAGCCAATTTTATCATGATAGTTTTATACTTTTATGTCTATATACTCATGATCCCATCCCTTGTAATACCTATATTCTACTTTGATTACTTGTTGCTTATTCCTATGACCTTGTACAATGCTTAGATCATATGTTTGTTCTATATCACTATATTTTGGTTATGAGCCTTATCAATTTACCTCATTCCTAGATTACTATTATGTGCTCATGCTTAGTTTTTATAACTTATGTAATCATATAGTGTCTCCAATTCCATGTTATCCCATTATATTGCGAGACATCATTCTTCCCCCATATTCAGTCTTCACTCCTATCATGATTCTAGAGACACCCTTTTAAATTGGGGACATCTAATTTTCTCCATTGTGATGTCCTTATAATGAGTTAGCATTTTACATCAAATGAAATTTGGATTTATCCATATCATCTTGTTCCTACATGTTTGATTATGCTTCTAGATCTACCTTTACTATACTAGAGGTATCAAAATGCATTTTTTATCCTATCATGTGTGTTCACATGCACTACCATGTTGTAAGAGACACATAGGAGAAACCATGCCTCCTCATATCACTTATTGTAGCTTTGGTTTTATTTATTTATTTATTATGTGTAGTGTAAATATGATTGTAACAAGAGGTATAATGTAAACATAATACAATAAAGCTCTTCAAAGAAAAATAAATTAAACATTTTAATAAATACAATAATTGAATACTTATAAAATTTTAGATAGATGTAATTAATATGTCTATATTAGTTAGGTCATTTTGACATTTAAAATATTTTAATTTAATTATGTAAAGTAAAATTTTGTAGAAGAATACTCTAATTTATAATGAGAACATAAATATATTCAATCTTATTAAATATTTGGAATGTTTTAACATTAAAATAAATTATAATAAATTAAAATTGTAATTTTTATATATATAAAAAATATTTTTAAAATGAAATATTAATTTTAAAAAATTTTAAGATAATTAAAATACATTTAAAAAATATTTATAATAGATACAATTTAGAGAGAATGAACTATTTATTATGTACTTTTTCTATATCTAATATATCTTAAATATCATCATACATGTAAAATGGTTTTTTTTTAAATGAATTCATTTATTAATTTATAATTAAAAATATATATTTTATCCAAAATTTAATATTCTTTCATATTAAAAGTTTTAAAATTTAAAGATTTTCCCAAAATTTCATAAATTTAATTTTTATTTTATTTTAAGAAGTTAACTATTTTTGTAAGAAATTAGATATCTTGAATTATTGTTGTTCAAATTAAAAATTTAGAAATTAGAAAATATTTTTATCAAAATTTATATTAAAGATATCAACATTTTAATATTCAAATTAAAGTAATAGAAATAATTTTTTTAGAAGATTTTAATATTTTAATATTAAATATTTAAATATTCTTATTTTTTTTTATATTAAGTATAAAGGAGTCACAGAGATTACAAAAAGATCCAAAGAGCGAACAACACAGCTCAAAGGAGGCCAAGCCTCAACTCAGGAGCATAAAGTTGATAAAAATCAAAACAAAAAGAAACAGATCCGTTACATTATCGTTACAAAAAGAGCCCCAAAGAGCAGCAAGCTACTGAAGGATGTCGTCCAGTCTGTCAACCCAGGCAATCCAGCCTTTGGCACCTTCCATCCAGACAATAAACTTCATCTCCTGAATCTGGGCAAGCATTCTTGTCATGTCCTTGCTGGAATTTTTGTTGTTCATCACCTCCTAGGAGAGGGTCTTGCACGTGTTCTCGAACAGCATCCGATTGTTTAGCATGTCCCTCCAAGCGAAGCCTCCCTTCATCTCATATATGAAGAAAGTGGCGTATCCGTCCTTCAGAAACCTTCTGTGTTTTTTCTTTTCAATTATCATGGTAGTGCGAACCTGCAAAAAAAATTTAAGGAAGGTAAGATTCCGAAAGGACTCAGTAAGATCACAGGGGTTATTCTGATATCTTTCTTCATTTCTGCACTTCCAGATTTGCCATAAAACATTAGAGGAAAGAATCTTCCAAAAGAGATTAGAATCATGTTTTAGACCATTAATATGACCAGTAACAATATCAAGAATAGTAAATAACATAGGATAGGTGACACCAAACATGATCCAAATCTCCTTCACAAAGATACAATCAAGCAGAATGTGTCTAGCCGTCTCGGGGAGTCTACAGAATTTACAAATGTCAGCCTTAGTATGGTCCCTTCTGATAGGGAGTCTATCAAGCAGCCAAAGCCAGTTGAAGCACTTAATTTTAGGTTCGGTAGGACCTTTCCAAAGAAAATCGAAGTACTTCTTCCAAGCATGAGCATCCAGCGTGGTGTACCAAACCAAATTAACATGGTCTATGATGGCTTCCGAGTGGCCAATAATATTATAAATGTTCTTCGCTTTGATCTTGGAAAGCACGGTACCATCAAGCCACTTACAGTTAAGGAATCTGTGAGAGTCAACATGACAAGAGGTGGGGAGGTCTTTAGCGGCTTTGACAATCATACTATACGTTTTCTTTTGGGAGATGGGGAGGTCATATTTGATTCTGAGATCCTCCCAGCTGATTAAAACATCATGCTCAAAGAGGTCAGCAAGTTGGGAGATGCCTTTGTTCGACCAGTGCCTAGCGGAGCAACCTTGAGAGAGGGCAAGGGGTTTGTCAGAGCAGCAGAGATTCCACCAGATGGACCTTTCACCAAAGAGATGGCAGTCATCGTGGAAAGCCTTGTTAGAGACAAACTTCTTAACTTGGCCCCACGCTTTCCAGATGGATCTAAAAACCCCAGTCCCTTGAACAAGAACAGGGAAGTTGCCAATGACAAGGTCAGTAAAAAAAAGATTCTTCCAAGACTTCGCATTCTTGGGGAAGCCTCTTTCAATGTTGCTTCTAACAAGGACCTTCCAAGGATCATTGCCATCAAGGGAGTGAAAGATCCACTTGGCGGCAAGAGCAATCCCTTGGAGCCTGAGATCCTTCAACCCAAGCCCCCCAAGGAGCTTATTGATATGGCACCACTCCCACTTGACAGCGTGCATTTTCTTATTTCCTTTACCATCAGACCAGAGAAAGCTCCTGACAGCTTTTTGGATTTCTAAGATTTGATAGTTGCTGAACATCCAGGCAGAAGAGTAGTAGATGTTATAAGAGGAAAGAATTTTTTGACAGACCTGCATTCTGCCAGCCAAAGATAAAGTTCTGTTGTGCCATTTGCCCAACTTTTTGGTGATCTTATCTTTGACCCACGACCACATGTCATTGAGAGAGGGGTCAACAGAGAAGGGAATGCCCAGATATCGCACAATTTTATGTGGGCCACCCCACTGAAAATCATAAGCTTTGAACCAGTCAGGGGGCTGCTCATCCCAACCGAGACAGATAGACTTGGCATGGGACAATCTCGCCCCAGAGATAGTACAGAAAAGCTTGAGTTTAGAATTTAGGGCCTCGAAGTTGTCAGGCCTAGTATCAAAGAAGATGGCAGTATCATCAGCAAATTGGCAGTTTAGGAGCTCATCATTATTAGGGAGAGTTATCCCTTTGACCGCCGGGGATAGAGAATTATCTCTGAGGATATAAAACAGGGCTTCTGAAGCTATCACAAAGAGGGCAGGGGCCAAGGGGCAGCCTTGTCTGATGGACCTACCGAGGGGAAAAGAATCAGAAAGAGAACCATTAACATCAATCTGGGCCGAGGCGTCTTTTAGAAGAATCTTAACACAGTTACAGAATACCCTAGGAAAACCGAAGGCCTCAAGCATCATAGTGATAAAATTCCATTCCACCCTGTCATAGGCTTTTTTGAAGTCAAGAAGGAACATAGCAGACTTCTGCTAAGAGTAGTTGGACCAGCACATGGCTTCCCAACTAGTGATCAAGTTCTCCAGAATAAACCTTCCTTTGATAAAGCTAGTCTGAGTAGCACAAATAAAATTGGGGAGAATTTTCTCAATTCTCAGCGCCAAGAGCTTAGCAAAGATTTTGTAAGAGACATTAAGGAGGGTGATCGACCGCCAGTTTTTGATGAGGGCTTTATCTCCGTCCTTGGGGATCAGCTTAATAATTCCTTTATTGATAGAGCATCCCAAGGAACCTCTAACGAGGGCTTCCAAGTATAGATCAAGGAGATCTTGGCAGATCCAACCAATGTTGGCCTTATAGAACTCCACCGGGAGACCGTCCGGACCCGGGGCCTTGTCATTGCTAAGAGAGTTAATAGCTTTTTCAATTTCCTCCAGGGAGAGATCTTTGGAAAGCTGATTGGCTTCATCAGTGGAAATATTGTTAAGGACGAGGGAACAAACTTATTGTCTGAGGGATGAGGCATCCTCCGAATCTTTAGAAGTAAAAAGGCTTTGGTAAAAATTAACAAGGGCTTCTTTGATGTTGTCTATGTCAGTTAACTCATTGTTATCCACAACAATCCTTTCGATGTTTTCGTTAGCATGCTTTCTTTTGAGGAGATTAAAGAAGAACTTCGAACCCCTATCACCGAATTGTAGCCAGTGTGCACGGGATCTGACCCTAGCACCATTGATTTTAATCTGTTGGTGCTGCCTAAGGGCATCCTTGGCCTTGACAACCTGGGAAACGAGGTCACAGTCTGAGGGGTTGGTTTGAATGTTGGTCTCGGCAGACTGAAGAGCAGAGGAGAGACGTTTTTCAGTAAATCTATAGTCTTTAGCTCTTTTTTGCCCGATGGTCCTCAAAAGCTTCTGCCAAGCGAGGAGATTTTTGTCCCATCTATCCAGATGAGAGTAGAAGGGATAGGTATTTCTGTTAATAAGCTTAACGAGGTGGATGGCAGCGAGAGTGTCTTCATCTTTTAGGAGGCTAGTGTTGAGAGAAAATTTAGGGGCTGATCTCAAGCAATGGGAAGGAGCTAAGTTCATTCTAATGCAGGCAGATATAGGATGGTGATCGGAGAGAGAGGTGGGGGTAATGAGGACAACATTGCCATTTATGTCAGGTAGAAAAGAGAAGCAATTTTTGTTGGCGTAGAAGCGGTCAAGCCTGGAGTAGATTCTAGAGTGCCCCTATTGTAAATTACACCAGGTATGCCAAATCCCAAGATTAATATCCTTGGTGCCAACTAGGGGATCAAAAAGGAGTTTAGCATTTACCATTCTATTCCAGTGCAGTTTCTCAAGGTCTTTCCAAGCAAAAGGGAGGCCACCAAGTTTGTCCTCTTAGGACTCGACCATGTTGAAGTCCCCCCCCATAAGCCAGGGGATATTAGGCAGGGCAGCACACCAGTCCCATAGACTTGCACGCTCCCTGAAGTCATTCGAGGCATAGACAGAGCAAACGCCAAAGGTTTGATTGTTGCTATTCAAGATAACCCACACCGCTCTATTGCAGGGGGAAATCCCATAGCTAGAAATAAGAGTCTCCCATCTGGGGCTAATCAGGAGGGCAACCCCACCCCTACCCATCTGGTGGTTGGTATGGATTTTAATTGCATCTTTCCAAAGGAAATTAAGGCAAGAGTCCAGCGTGTAACCAATAGACTTAATTTCTTGCAGCATAATGAAGTCCATGGGTTTGCAGATGTCAAGATAATGTTTAACGATCCACCATCTATCCGAGGACTCCAGACCCCTAATATTCCATGAAGTGCAATTCATGATGAAACAATTGGAGAGGAGTTACCGGTGGGACCTTAAATTTGGGCTGGGACATTGCTATGGACTTCCCTTAGCACTTTCTTGGAGGCGTTTTTATTCTTGGAGCCAAGTTTCCTACCCCTGCGTTTGGACAGGGTGCAAGCATCTTTAAACTCTTCTCCATTGTCAGATTCATCCGGAGATAAAAAATTCATATCCATACTAATCTTTTCGGTGCAGGTATCAGGGGCAGAGGGGTAGATGCTAGAAGGGATGATCTCGAGCAGGCAGTCCTCATCAAGCTCACGGAAGACTTTAGGGGGGAGGCTCTGAGGAGGCAGAGGGTCCGAGCAGCTAGCAGAAAGATCTGAGAGGGCGAGATGCGAAGGGCGGGTGACAAAAGGGGTTTCAAATTCTGAAGCTTCGCCGGGGAGGGCAGGAAACGAAGAGGGTTGAGGGCAGAGGGAGAGGGGGTTCTCTGCAGAAGAGAGGGGTTGCTTATTAGATTTTCGCCTACGCTTATTGGAGGTCTTGGACAATGAAAGGGGCTCTAGGTTAGAGTCTGAACTTACTAGGGGTAGAGAAACGGCATGGAGGGACACAGAGGAGTGGACAGGGGGAGGAGGGGTCGGGGAGGGTTTAGAGGGAGAAACGGCAAGGGAACAGTCATTCGAAGAGGGATTCAGACTAGGCTTTCCAAGATCCAGCATATCGCGGTTGTCCGCGGGCTTATGTTGCGAGGGTTTCTTCTTGATGATGGGACAGTCTTTTCTCAAATGGCCTTCTCTTCTACAGAGGAAACAAGCGTTTAGCCCCCCGAGGATTTCAATAGGGCAAGAGAAGTTGTCTTCCGAAATGCAAATGTTAATCACAGAAGGAATTTCTAATCCCAGATTCAGCGAGATGAGTATTCTAGCATCCATATGAGGGACCAGCCGGACAGAGTCATCCATACGGATGACCTTACCGAGTGGTTCAAGCATTTGCGGGAGAAAATGCCAAAGGAAAGGCGGTAATTGTTTAACCAATATCCAGCGAGGGGCCGAGAGGGCAAGGACCTCCTCGTGTATTGCCTCAGGCGACCAAGCCAAGGCCCGAAAGGAGGTAGAGCCAACAGATCAATATTACCTTTTAAGAACTTTCGTTTGAGCTTCATGCTTGTTAAAGAAAATAATAAAAAGCCCCTTTTGAATTTGACAACAAAAGGAAATGTGATATCCAAGTTTCAGGTTCTAGTAATTATGAAACCAGTCGTCAAGGAATTTCCTAGGAGGACATTTGTCCACCTCAATAGCAGAAAAGAAAATAGCAAAATTCCTTAATCTATTCTTCTCCTTGCTAATTTCATTAAGCATTTCTAGATTAGGAGAAATGGAAAATGATAACGGAGTAACACCAGTGACCTTACCGGAACCAGCGGCTTCATTGGACTTGGAGAGAGAAAACCTCGCGCTCGTGTTGATAGGGTTACCAGTGGAGGCCACCACTTCGGAGAAAGACTTAGGTTTCGGATGCAACTGGATAGAGTCAGAATTATCTAGAGGCGGTGATCCGGAGTCCATCGAATCCCTAGGAGCCGTCGCAGATGAATTAGAGGGTACGGCCTCTGCCGAACGGTAGAGGAGTGGAGAGGGGGAAACATTCAACATTTATTGCATAATAAAGGAAGAGAAGAAAAGAACGCTCACACCTATGCAAGCCTCGAGACTGGGGGCGGGTAGTAGCCAGTCGCCAAAGAGCACCAGAAGACCGAAAGAGTTCAGATGCCGCCAAAAATATTTAATTTTACAATTTATCTCCAAATATTCTTATTTTCAATTTTTTTATATTAAATATTTAAATAATTTAACCTAAATAACATCAACAAAATGTTGTGTGTATTTTATTTGACTAATTTACATAATATTAAAAAAAGTGTTATGCATATATTTAATTTAATCAATTTACTAATATGATTAGAAGGTGAGTTTTTATTAAAATTAAATATTAGTTTCTTAACAATATGGACATAATTAAAAAATGTATTCAAAATACAGTGAATACAATTTGAAAACATGCATTATTCGTTAAGTATTTTTTTAATATAATATATATATTTATCTTAATATATTTAAAAGTACTATTTTAAAATATATATTGAATATTTTGAATGTATTCAATTATTAAAATATGAAATTTTAAAAAATTAAATACATTCAATCATTAAAATTTAAAATTTTATAAAAATTAAACTTATATTTTATTGTATAAAATTATACATTTGTATTTTTTCAAAATTTAAATATTTACAAGAAATCTTATACAAAAGATTTAAAATTTTATTTTAAAATTGAACATTGTTTATCAATAATCAAATTTAAAAGTTATGAATAAAATTATATTTTAATCAAAATTTAAACATTAATTTGTATTAAAACTATCAAATTTTATAAAAATTACAATTGTGTTTTATATTCTTTCATATTAGAAAAGTTTTATATTCTTTCATATTAGAAAAGTTTAAATTTAAATTTTTATTTTAAACATTTGAAGATTGTTTATCAAGTTATTTAATCAAATTAAAAATTTATAAATAAAATTTATTTTTAACAAAATTTAAACACTATTTTATATTAAAGATATTTTAAAATTTATATTTAAATTAATTTAATATAAACAACATTTAAGAGATTTAATATTTTTTTATATTAAAATATTCATATATTTATACATTAAAATGAAAATTATAACTTTTATCAAATCTTAACGATATTTTAAATATTTTTTACCCTTTAGGAATGATTATTTTAATATATTCAGTTATTGATTTACTGTGCTTACAGGAAGGAAGGAAGAGACGTAATTTGTGCTCGAAACTCAAAAAAGTTATGGCTGCTAGTTACGGTTCTGTTCAGTAGATTTCATGTTTGCGGAGAGGCACGGTATGCCAAACTGTTTTTGAATATTTCAATTTTATTTATTTATTTAGATTTTTTTTAAAGATATAAATTTTTCCATGCCCATTCTCTCATAGATTCACACGATGGCATTAGATATTAAGTTTGCAATGATTTTTTTTCCTCCATTATTAAAGTAATTTCACATGTTCATTATCTGGAGATTGATTTTCTAATTATGATTATGATTAGTATTCTATTATCTTATTGCTCCCTGTCATTTCTATGAGAGGCGTGAATATTATGTTGATTAACACAATTTCATTAATTTGTGGGTATGTAGTTTTCAATAGTTCATCAGTTTCTTTTATTTCCTTGATTAACATTTTTTTAGATAAAATTAAGCTACATATATCATAATAGATAATGTATGATTATTTGGTTCTTCATGTCCATTTGTTTGTCTTTAATTCATTTTCTATAAAATGACTAAACCATTTTACATTTGATTATCTTTGGGAGTTTATAAAATTACAATATTCTCCTTTTTAATTTAATTGTAGCCACCATTTTTAAATTTCAAATGTTTTGACAGGAATGAGAATAGATGTGTATGTTTATTAGAGAACCTTTCAATCTTTTCAAGTTAAATTTAATTATAAGACCTAGATTATTAATTACAAAATCATTCTTGTTTGACATCAGGATTGTAATTGTGATTAATAGAAAAAAAATTGGGATCCAAATTTTTAAGTAGACTTTGAGTTGGGTAAGTGCAAGATAACAAGACCACTTTGAAGAAAAAACATGTGACAAAAAATACTACATAAAATAGATATCTATTTTCTAAAACTTGTATATACACTTATAAAAACAAAAAAACGTTACAATTGAAAGTCCCAAATGTAAGAGAATACCCATTTTAACAAGTATACAAAAGAAATGCACATTTACTTAGTAATAAATATAAATTAAATAATATATTAATATATTTTAATATAAACTTATGATTGATTATATATTTATCTCTTTATAATTATCATAATAATATCATAATCTCATAATTACCATATTAGATATATATCTCACTCACTAACTCAATCACTTAATTTTCCATAAACTTATGACTGATTAGATATTTATCTCTTTATATTTGATTTGTATTAAATATCATAATATTCAAAGTTGTTGAAGCTTCCACATTCAACTATAATTGTATATTTTTATTGAACCATCGCATCTTGCAAGTGGAGGAGATGTGTGAATCGAATATATGCCTATCCACTTCCACTACCACCCAGTCAAGGTCAATTGCAATTAATCTACCCTAATGTCCAATCCAAGGTACAAACCCATCATCAAAATCATGCACAAAGAGGCCTATTATTAAGTGGTGAAGATGTGTGGATCGAAACTATGCCTAACCACTTCCACTACCACCCAATCAAGGTCAATTGCAATTAATATACCCTAATGTCCAATCCAAGGTATAAACCCATCATCAAAATCATGCACAAAGAGGCCTATTATTAAATATTTCTACATTATTTATTTATTATTCAAAAATATATCTTTCAAAATGTTCACAAATAACATGAACTAACAACAAATAAAAGTAAAAACAAGAACTAACAAAAAGTTTGTTTAACAATTAAATATATGTATATTTCTAAAATAATTTAATCTAAATGTATTTGTATCAACAAATCTATTATCTATATCCAATGTTGTAAAAATTTGCATCTATATCTATATTGATATATGTATCAATTTCCATGCAAATGTTTTTGCAAACTATCAAAATAGATAAACTCTACATACATAGATTACTTTCCTTTATTGATCCCATAATATTCTCTTACTAACAATTCCTTACATTATTTATTGTCAAACTTTTGCACACACCATAAAATTGCATATGCCATAAAAGCCTATGTTGTTCCCATCCTCAGTTGTCATTTTTTTTTTAAATATAAGAATTGTTTTGGATTGTGCCATAATAAGTTCTAATTTTTACTCCATAGCCCAATTAATACATGTATGTTTTTAAGTTTCACTCATTGCTCAATGCAAATTCTATTTATTGGTGGTAAAATTCAGAACCAGTTACAAGAATAATTCAACAATAATTGGATTTATTTATTGGGCTACCACATGGAGGAGATGTGGAACAAATTTATGCCTACACACTTTCACTTCCACCCACTCAAGGACAATTGCAATTAATCTTCTGTAATGCCCAATCCAAGGTACAAACCCATCATCAAAATCGTGCACAAAGATGCTTATTATTAAATATTTCTATATGATTTATTTATTATTGAAAAAACATCTTTCTAAATGTTTAGACATAATATGAACTACCAACAAATAAAAATTAAAAAAACTAACAAAAAGTTTGTAGCATGTTTGAAGCAACATATAACTAAAAAAATGTATTATAATTTGACAAACACAAATATACAAAACAATCGATGTAATCATTGTACCTCCTTCAGGTGCAATTGCTAGTTTTAAATTATTAGCTGATATGCTACATATAGTGTGAGATTTGAGCCTGAAACAAGTCTCACGCCTGAAAACCACTATTGAGTCGTCGGAAAACAAGTTTCAACTGCCATTTTATGGTAAACCAATTACCATTTATTGGTAAAAGCCTCCAAAATCTCACGTATCACACAAAAGCCAGATAAATATTGATTTGACAATGGATGAGAACATTCTACTTCATTTGCAACATTTTTTTGTCAATTTGATGGCAACTTTTTTTCATTTGCACTACTTTATGTTTTAAATATAAATAATACTTAAGTTCTTTAAGGAAAAAATCTAGATTTGTATAAGTTTATTTCATTCCATTATTTAGCACTTATTATTAATTATTTAATCTAGTCACATACAACTAGAATTTGCAATGCATCCATGCACAAACACATACTCTCTAACATATTAGCATACATATAGTTTTCTATCAGTGTAATCTTTGAACCTCCTTTAGGTGCAAGTGCTAGTTAATAAATATATTATGGTCATTATATCTACTTTCTATTTCAATTGATGTTTAAGTTGATATTATTGCTAAATTTTATATTTTCATTGCTAATGCATAAATCTAACATAAAAAAAATCTTTGGAATCTCACAAAAGAACATTCATAAAATCAAGAAATAAAATCCCTACTTAAAAAAGCTAAAAAAATTTTGGAGATAAATCTCTACATACTCTTATATTCATTTTTCAATTATAATTACTTTTAAAGAATAAAAGATAAAAATCTAGCTTTTTTAATAAATCATACTTTTACTTGCGAGAGTTCTTTATTTTGTTGTATTGTTGCAATTGTTTTTTTTTTCTCTTTCTAAAATTAATGTAATTGTATATTTTTTAATTACTAATAAATATATTATCGATATTATATCTATTTTTTATTTATATTAACTAGCATATATATTTAATATATAATTTATATAATATACATTGAGAGATATCATTTTTCAATTTATTTATTTTTGCTTTTACGAATTAAAAAAAGCATATATGTAAGGTATATATGCTAGTTTACAGATGCAATGCACACTCAATAATATTATATTAAAATATTATTAAATGATAATATCATATTATTATTAGGGTGGTGGGCTTAGCTCGATTTAATATAGTGACTAGTACTTGCCTTAATAGTATTGTAATTATTGTTTTCTAGATTTGATAAAAAATAAACGTAAGTTTTATTAATGTGAATAAAAATAAATGCAAGTTTTTTTAATTATAGTGTTTTAGTATTGTTAATTAGTTATTTTAATGACCTAACCCCAACCCTAACTCTATCCCTAACTCTAATCCTAACAATAAATTTTAAACCATTATCTTAATCCTAACTATGATCGTAACACTATCCATAACTATAAACCTAATTTTTATCACTAACTTTTAAATAAATAACATATTAAAATAAATGTTATATTACAAATTATTATATATTAAATAAACTTTTTACCATGACCGGCAGTGAGACGAACCCATGGTGGGCGCCCTGCTACAGGGAACACCTTAACCAACTGAGCTCGGACGGGCGCCCCAATTTAATATATATATTAAAACATAAAATAAATATTGTATTAAATTATCATATTTGATTCATAGTAAACAATAATATTTAAAAAAAAAAAACTAAAATTATTAATAACTAGTTAATTATATAGCATAAAAATCAATTATATTATTTTAAATACTACAAAGATATTATAAATATATAAAAAAAACTCAAATGATAATATAATATAATTAGAAGGAAATAATAATAATTATATAAATATTAAATTTATCTAATAATTATGTTATATAATAATATACATAATATAGGGGGTTGATCCCATAGTGCAACAATAAAGTTGCAAGGGTAGTAGTTGGGTTGCCCAAGGTTCGAATCCCATGCATGGTTTGTGGGAATGCTCACTAGTGTAGGTGGCAGGCATTGTTGTGGGGTCAACAAAAGAGGAGCTAAGGCATAGAGAGATCATGAGGGCTATAGATGGTGGTAGGAGGGTCAATGGAAAGGCAATAGATAGAGGGTTAGAGGATAGGCTGACAGAATCTGATCTGTAAACTCCTTACTATGAATCACTTAACAATTGTTAGATTCACCAGGATACAAATTTAATTTAAGATCAAAACTGACGATGCTTGTGAATTGAGAAAATAACAACATAAAACATAGGAAAGTAAAGAAAACTGATAGAATCATGCACCAAAAAGAGAGAGACAAATATTTGATTACGGAGTTCACCAGATTCTGGCTACGTCTCCAGATCCGCAAATAAGCGTGATCGATGCCATTACTATGATGCAACTGCTTTTACATCACCATGGTCTCTCACTGAGTTACAATCCACTTCCCACTGAAACATTGCAATGATAGGATTTATCTGGCAACATGTCCGTGCCTAACTCCTTCGCCACCTTTACAATGCTATCAAGCAATAAAGCTGCAACTCTCTCTCTCTCTCAACAAGAGTACATAGGCATCAAGCCTTTACAATCGACTCAAAAAAGTCGTACAAATCCTCAAGGACGCACTAAGTTCTTATCTCTCCACAAGAGACCCTTTAGCTTGCTAACAAGAGAAACTCTCACTTTCCCAAAACCCCTTTCTAAGAGAAAATAAACTCTCCAAGAGTTAAAAATGAGAACAGACTCTTCTCATGCTTTTACAAGGAAATCCTAAGGAACAAGACTCAAGACTCTTCAAGTCTCCTAATCCCTGAATTCTGAATCTCGCAATCTTCGAATGAAAAAAAAACACTCACATACCTCCCTTTTATACATAAAATTAAGCCTAAAATGGCTTAACAAAATAATAAATGCCCAACTACTGCTTAACAACTAGTAGCATGACTAATTTATCCTCTATGCCCTTTTGGTTTAAGAGGTTAGAGTGGATCTTGGCCATATTTGCCTATTTGGCCAGGCTCGGCCAACCAACCCTTAACAAAACAAAACAGTCTCCCTATAATATGAAGCCACCATCGTTGGTCTAACGGCTCAATCCTTATTATATAACCACCCAGTTTGGGGTTCAAATCCTCCGCCGGCCTTTTAAAACCAAACACCCAACTTTTTTAAACAATAAAAAAAATAGCCATCCATATATAAATCAGGTACCCGTTGCGGGTGCAACGGTCAACTCGCCCGCCATTTCCGCGGAGATTGCGGGTTCGAAGCCTGCCAAAATTTGGTTTCAAACCACCCAACGAGTTCGCCAAAAATAAGAGGCCACGTGTCAACCCGCTATTCGCCGATGATGTTGACTAAGCCACTGACTCTGATCTGACTGTCCAGCTGACTGCGACGCCACATGCCTAGCTCTCATTGGCCAACCATCCTGACGTGTCGCTAACTCGTATGCTGACATATCACTGACTCGCATGCTAACATGTCGCTGACTCGAATGCTGATGTGTCGCTGACTCACATGCCACTTGTGCGCTGACTCATTGGACCATGGACCGTTGACTCGGATGCCACCTAAGCTGCCACGGAGATGCCACGTCATCATGTACGGATTGTACGGACTTTGACACGTGTCAACATCTAGTTGGTCCATATAAGATTTCATATGGATTGCCGACGTCATCTTGTGCGGATGCTGACGTCATCACTACATCCTCTGTCCACCAAGTCAACTTGAAACTTTGACCAGCCGTTTCTTGGTCATACGAGCTCCGTTTTCGACGAAACGAACGCCACCGGAATCGTCTCAACGAACACTTCGATTTGACATAGATTTCAACAAATTCCAAGATGATCAATTTTTTCGCTTCCTGTCGGCCCCTGGTACCCTGTTTGACAAGATCTTTGACCAAGCATAACTCGCACATACGACCTCCTTTTGATGCGATTCAAGTTGCACCAGAATCCTGTCGGCGAGCTCTTCGATCTGAGATTGGTTTCGCCTAATTCTAAGACTGTCAATTTTTTAGTCAACCATCTAGCATCCTCGACCCTTGTTGAACTTTGACCGAGCATATCTCAAGCAAATGAACTCCTTTTGACACGCTTCAAGTTGCATCAGGATCGTATCACTGTGCTCTATGCATTGATGCCAGTTCCAGGAGATTCTGAAGCTATTGGATTTTTAAGGCCTTAATGATCCACCTGGATCAGAATCACTAGGTACTCAAGGAACTTGATACATGGCAAGAGGAGTAATAATGGAGGAGTGGCAGTTGGAGGGGGTATGAAGGCTGAAGGAGCCAAGTTGGAAGGAGGAGATGAGGAGAGGATAGGCTAGCAGTTGGTTGGGTAGTAGAATCAATGGGTACTCAAGGCACCTAACAAATGGTAGGATGAGTAACGATGGAGGAGTGGTAGTTGGTTGGGTGGAAAAATTGATGGGTACTCAAGGCACCTGACAAATAGCTGGAGGAGCAATGATGGAGGAGTGGCAGTTGGAGGGGGTATGAAAGCCAAAGGCGCCAAGGTGGAAGGAGGAGAGGAGGAGAGGATGGAGGGTCAGAGGACAAGCTGGCAGTTGGTTGGGTGGTAGAATTGGCAGGTACTCAAGGCACTGACAAATGGTAGGAGGAGTAATGATGGAATAGTGATAGTTGGAGGGGGTACGAAGGTCAAAGGCACCAAGGGGGAAGGAGGAGATGAGGAGAAATGGAGATATATGGCCTCACTAGTTCATAGATCCAATCAAAAGCATAGGGTGTTGCCCCTTAGCAATGATTTACCAAATAAAAATAATAATATACATAATATAATATAAATTTTTATATTATGTTAAATAATGTTATTGATTAGATAATATAAATTTAAATAATTAAAAATTATTTTATATTAAATAAAATATAAAAAAATGAAATAAGTATATAATATAATTATAAGAAAGAATTAAATAATAACTATTTAAACATAAATTTATATAATAGTTTTGCTAAATAATAATAATGTCAAGTAGGTATCACACTCTCAATTTTCCTCATAAAAAATGATATCTTAGAATGAAAAAGTGAAAATTCCTGTAAAATAGGTAGTTTTAATTTTTTTATAATCGTCTCCTAAGATTGGGAAGAGTTTTTCCAATAGTTGGAGGGAAATTTTGTGATGATGAAGGAAAGTTATTTAGAGGATTGCTTGATCCAACGGGATTCATCTCAGAATGTGTTTGGCTAAGGTCACTTGAAGTGGATGTTTCTTTGTTGGCTTCCATGTTCCTCTTGTGTTGAGATCTAGTTTGCACCATAAAATAGCGATCAATTTTCAAGAATGTGGGAGATGAATCTCTAATTCTTTGGATTGATCTAACTTTAGGTACAAAAGAGAAAAATTAGGATGATTTAAGGATCAAAAGTATGATGGTGAAATGCGTGAAAGGTGGATGATATGAATGATTAGAACTCTTGAGAAATCTTGAAGGAGATGTTAAACTTTAGGACTTGGATTTGATGTTTGATTTTGATTTGGGATTAGATTTGGTTTGATTTGGATTTGGATAGTGAACTCATAAACTCTAAGAGGTTAGATGTTGTCCTAGAGTAAATTTGTCCTCAAGATGCTAATTTGACTAAATGTGAGAAGAAGGATTCATCTAAACACACCTAACCAAACAAGATGATTTTTTATTGGATTTTTATTTTGGATAATGAACTCCTAAACCCTAATATGTTTAGATGTTATCAAGGGATAGACTTGTCCACAAGGTTTGATAATTTGATTAAATATGTGAAGGATGTGTTGAGATGATGGATTGCACAGCCCCTGAAGCTTCAATAAAGGACTTTAGCCATGAAAGATAATCAACCACAAAAGAAGTGTTGCAACAATGGAATGTTGATTGAAGATTCTATTGATATGATATTGATATGATATATTACAAATGAACAAGATGCCTGATAATATAGGCAAGAGCTAAACCCTAATATGCATGAGATGTTGCCATGTGTCATGATCTAACAACATGCTACAACATGTGAACCCTAATGGTGATGATCATTAAATGATGAGATAAGTTCTAGAAGGAATCTTATCTCCTACAAATAAGAAAGGGAATATTATCCCATTTATTAAATGATTGCAACCTAGGACTAAATAATTAAATGCAAGACCTAAGTAAACTTATGTTAGTGTAATAATTAATTAATTAATTACACCAACACCCCCCATAAGTGCAACTTAGGGAGGAAAATGCAATGATTATGCATGATGATGATGGGTCCCGGCTACAAGGCCATGTTAGGTACCCATGTACATGAAGATGCAGAAAAATCTCCCATAACCGGAGAAAAGGGGAAAACCCAGTGGGAACAAAACCCCTCCCCAAAAAGGAGATAGAAAAAATAGATGGAAGAGTGATGTTTGGAGGACTCAACATTATCCCCTCAAGGACTACAACCATCACAGATATACAAAAAGGTCAAAAAAAAGATGTGGACTAGATAGCCCCCCCATAAAGGAGAGTAGTCCCCTCTAAAATATCCTCAAAACCAATGTGAAACTGAGTAGCCAAGTCGGATAGACCTGAAGTGAACCCATCCATGTGCCACAAGTCTGAAGAAGAAAAAGTATCCATCTTTGCGGAGGCAAATTTCAACTGAGAGGTGTCTAAGGAAGATGGTTCCATGCAAAGATTCAAGCCAAGCCAACCTCCACAACCTTGGTGGAGTGCAGGAGCGGATGTGCTGCCTACCCTTGAATCTGGAGAATCAGGAATAAGAGGATCTCAATCCCAAAATTTTGTGAACTTGTAGACCTTGGAATGATGATCAACTTGACCATAGGCAACAAGTACATCGAATCTATCTCTAATGATAGCAAGTTCGGAAGTGAATTCAATTTTCAAACCCTCCTGAGTTAGTTGATAAACAGACAACAAATTGTGAGCAATCTAAGGAACATAGACAACATTTTCTAACCTCCTACCATCAAGATCAACATCACAAAGACCAGCAACATAAACAATATATGCATTGGCTGTGAACATGCGATCAAAGTTAGTAGGCCTCAGAGTATCCCACAAGATATGGTGCTAAGAAGAAGTGACATGCCTAGAGGCACCAGAGTCAATTACCCATCCTTCTTGATTATCAACCAAAGTAGTGATCAAAGCATGTCCCTGTCCAAGATTATCAGAAATAGCAATGCCAGCAAAACCAGAAGATGACTCTTCATGAGGAGTGGAAGGAGGAGATTTAACTGTAGTAGGTGGGAGAGTGATATTGTGATCCTTAAGGATTTTCCAAAGCTCATGGATTTCCCTCTTGAAACAGTTATCCTCAATATGACCAAGCCCATTGCAGAAGGTACATTTGGGCCTTTCTCTCTTTGGCTTGTCTTCCTTAGGCTGAGAAGATGATTCGGAAGAAGCTCCTGACTTTGATTTTTTCTTATGCTTACCCTTTCCTTTGGATGATCCTGCTACCAAAGCATGTGTCTTGGTGGATGTATCAGCTTGAGTGAGCTTGGATTGCTCTCGAGTTAGCCTTTCACAAAAAGTCTCAAATGAAGGCATAACAAAATTATCACCAATTCCATCCATGGTGGAATAGAAAGAAGTAGCAAAGTATGAAAAGGAACCTCAACTTGGATAAAATCATAAAAATGCATTCTTTGTCAGATTTATCCTTTCCACAACCTGTAAGCTGAGTTCGTAAAGACTTAAACCTTACCAAGAAGTCTTCAATAGAAGGAAATTGATCAACAGTGAGGGAGGAAAGTTCTGACTCCAATTGTAAAGCTCGAACATCACTAACTGAACTGAAATGATCCTTGAGCTTGTCCCAAACTTCCTTGGGAGTACGACACCCCTCAATATGGAAGAACAAAGAGGTTGATACATGAATAGCAATGAGCCCCATTGCCTCTTCGCACTTGGTCTGATGCTAGAATTTCTCATATTCCCTGGTAATATGAGGTTGATTCTCATTCAAATTGGACCAAAGTCCCTTTGACCAAAGAGACGCTGCATACTGACTTTCCATGTATGGTAATTGTGAGGAGTAAGGATCTTAAATCTTGTTTCAGCCATTGGAGAAGAACAAGAAACCAAGACAAATATTCTGACAAAAAAAACCTGAATGCAGATATCTGATGAACTAGCAACTGAAGTGACGCTTCTGAAACAAACTGAAAAGCGAGAAAGAACCTCTAAACCCAAAAATTAGGGTTTCCAATTCAACTGAGAATAAAATATTACAAGAGTAGAATCTAGAAAAATAGAGTACACCACTAGAAAGTTGATAGAAATACCTTTCCAATGATATATCGTTTGTGAATTTTTGATACTGTACGCAGAAGATATGGCCTTCGAAAGATTTTGCCTGATTGGGTGATGCTCTGGCTAACTGGGCGCAAAATTGGAGCACCTTAGGGAAAAAAAAGTTTGGCCCTTGGTCGGTGATAGGACCGCGGGCTACGCTGGCTGTATATAAGAAAAATTTCAACCACCGCTCGGGCAGCGTCGGAGCGGCAGGATGAGCGGAGGACGGTGGCACAGCCGGAGGGTACACCAACGGAGGTCGGCAGATGTAATAAGCCCCGGTCACCGATAGAACCGGGGGCTTTCGGCAGAGGCGGTCAACAGGATCGGCAGCTGCGATCGGCGGGAGGTCTCTGGTGTCAGATGGGAGCGGAGAGGTGTCGACGGGAGCCGGGAGAACAGTCACCGGGAAGTTTGCGGGAAACGAACGGTAGTATGGGCCGACGAGAATGACGTAGGTGAATGACGCAGGGTGACGGAGTCCACAGAAAACGATGATGCCGGATGACGTAGGCAGTGCGGTCGACAGAAATTTTGAATATTGCAATGTATATTGCAATTCAAAATTTTTAAATACTGATTTTTTTAATTCACAATAAATATGAAGCCGAATGCCGACGGGGAAAATAAATTAACCCCAAACTATATGCACCAAAAATATTAACGCCGACGGAGGATTTTAATTGCCAGTCGCCCTGCAGGGTGAAATTTATGTAGGAACTATAGAAAATTTTGCCCAAAAAATTGCCAAATCTTTTTTTGATTTTTCTAAAAAAAAATTGCCTTGATGGAGGACTTACAGGGATGATTTTTTCCTACAAAACTGTATGGATAGTACAAAAACTGCAAACCCTAAAATGTACCTCATGGGCTCCCGGTTGAATCTACTCCGATTTTGACAAATGAACAGGCGATCTATAGGTTTTGAGGCCTTCTGGACGCAATGGAGAGGTCGGAGAGGGCCTGATCTGCACCAGAAAATAGCTTGGCTCCCAGGTAGAACCAACTAGCCTGCAACATAAAACCCTAAGCCTGCTTGAATCTTGCACTCCAAACTTCCTGGATCTAGGGTTGATGTTTCAATGGACTAGCTCTGATACCATGTTGAGATGATGGATTGCACAGCCCCTGAAGCTTCAATAAAGGACTTTAGCCATGAAAGATAATCAACCACAAAAGAAGTGTTGCAACAATGGAATGTTGATTGAAGATTCTATTGATATGATATTGATATGATATATTACAAATGAACAAGATGCCTGATAATATAGGCAAGAGCTAAACCCTAATATGCATGAGATGTTGCCATGTGTCATGATCTAACAACATGCTACAACATGTGAACCCTAATGGTGATGATCATTAAATGATGAGATAAGTTCTAGAAGGAATCTTATCTCCTACAAATAAGAAAGGGAATATTTTCCCATTTATTAAATGATTGCAACCTAGGACTAAATGATTAAATGCAAGACCTAAGTAAACTTATGTTAGTGTAATAATTAATTAATTAATTACACCAACAAGATGTATCTACACACACCTAATCAAACAAGATGATTTGGATTTTGTTTCAAATGATTTTCCCAAAGTTTAATATGGAGGATTTTTTCCAATATTTTCAAGAGTTGATGGTGAGATGATTTTGGTTTGATGTTTGAAATATGGATGAAGGTTTTATTTTGATCCTATATGTACCTAAAAAGACTCCTGCTTACAAGACCTCAATTTTGAAGAACATGCTTTACTCTATACAAGGTGCTCAAATTCCCGAAAAAGATTTGGATTTTGTTGACAAAAGAACTCATACAAATCAAGATTGCTTCTTGAATCTCTTCTGTAAAAGTTAAAAAGTAGTCTTCATCTGAATTCATATAGCATTGAGAGACGCTTTTGGTGATCTTTTGGACTAAGAGCTTTTAGCTTTGGTTTCTAGATTTTGATCTTGCGTGAAATCATTTGAGACACATGTGTGGTGTTCAATTGCTCTTAGTATTTGACATTACAATTGATTCCATATCTCACATAAACACTACTCTATTGTATGAGGTGCTCCAAACGATCTTTAGTTCACAACCTAAGCAAGAAACAAATTCCTTTAAGCTCAACAAACATAAACTTGATAAACAACATGCAAGCTTTCTACAATTCATGGGTTAAAATCTCTATTTTATTTTCTCTCTATATCTCTATGCTATGGAAATGACCTTAAATTTCAAAAAAGAGTAGCATTTGTCTATTTTTCTACTATTTTTTACATTTATTTTCAAATCCAATTTTTTCCCCAAACGATTTTTGCTGCTATGATCTTACAAACTATCTCTCTTAATTAGGGTGATGCCGAGGAAAATATACTTATAACATATAGTTATCAAAATTCTTGCACTTGAGAAACAACCCTGGCAATGTAAACACATAAAATTATAATCACCCTATAAGCCAGTATTTAAGATACTATTAGATTCTCATAAATTGAAACAAAAGTGCCACCTTGAATTTCTATAATAGACATAAGGGATGAAAACAGTCCAGCATAAGGGAACTGTCAAAAGAAAAGGATGCAAATAGTCCAACATAAGGGAACTATCAAAATTTGAAGCCCAACTAATGCCAAGGATGAAAATTAAAAGGGGAAAGCTCAGCTAAAACCTAGGTACATATTAAAACCACATATGTTTCAGCATATTGAAAAATGAGAATGGGTGTTTACAATAGCAAGGTGAGTGTTTCTGAGTGAACTTGCAAGGTTTTGAACCTCAGTCCATGGTAGGAGAGGCAGGGGTTGATTCCATAGTATACAAAAAAATCAAATGTTAAACATATGTTCACCTTATGACTCTATTTGTGTTGATTAAATATGGATGTAGAAAATTATTAAATTCCTACAACTTATGAATTAAATTTCTTTGATCTAGGAATAGGTCATGAAATATAAAAATATAAAAAAATAGAAGAGACTCCAGGATAAGAAGAGAGAAAATAGAAATAATATAAAAATAGAAAAGGATAGACATAATCCTAAAAATAGACAAAAGCTGAAGTCCAACCAACGCCAAGGTTGGAAGCTTAGTCAACACTTAGCTGCATTAAAAGTGCATTTGTTACAACATATTGGAAAGGAGAATGGAGTTTAAAGCAACTACCAACAAGGTGAGAATTTTAGGGTAAATTTATAGCAGATTTTGAACCAAACTCTATATAGTAGAAGTGAGGATTGATTCTATAGAGGAAAAAGTACATAAAAGCCAAAACAATTGTTCACCTTCTAACTAGATTTGTGTTTGTTAAACATGACTATAATAAATTCCTACAACTCATGAATTGAAATTCCTTGATTTAGAAATAGGCCATAAAATATAGAAAAGTGACAAAAGCAAAAAACATAGTCTAGCATAATGAAAGTACAAACATAAGCAGTCTAGAAAAAGAAAAGTATGAAAATAGTCCAAACATAAAGGAATAGACAAAAGTTGAAACCCAACCAAAAAGAGATTAAAAAATAAAAGATTGGAAGCTCAGCCAACACCTAGGTGCATTGAAAGCACATCTATTCCAGCATATTGGAGAAAAGGAATGAAAGTTTACAACAACATGATGAACATTTAGAGTGAGTTTATAGTAGGTTTTGGACCTTAGTCTCTAGTAAGAGAATCCAGAGAGGACAAAGATATAAAGTCCTAAGCATATGTTCACCTCCCGACTATATTTGCATTTGTTTCACATGAATGTAATACTTCCTACAACTTGTGAACTAAAATTCCTTGATCCAAAAATTGATCATAAAATGATGACAATTCTAGAAAAGAAAATACAATATAAAGACAAAATGTTCCACCAACACCTAAATGCATTAATAGTAGGAGAGACAAGGTTGATTCCATAGTAGATAAATACATAAAAGACAACAACCTATTCACCTTCTAACTACATTTTCTTTTATTAAATATGAATGTGATAAATTCCTACAACTCATGAATTGAAATCTATTGATCTAGGAATAGGTCATAAAATAGACAACAAAAACTAAAAGATAGTCAAACATAAGGACAAACAGAAACTGTCTAGCAAAAGAAGAGGATGAAACAGTCCAGCATAAGGAACAAATAGAAGTTGAAGCCCAGCCAGCACCGAGTTTAAAACAACAAGGTGAGAGTTTTATAGTGAATTGACATCAAATTTTAAGTCTCAGTGCATAGTACGAGAGATGGGAGTTAATTCCATAGAGGAGTTGCACTGGTAAATTGTAGACATTGCCCACTTTGTTTGTAAATTGGACTAATTAACAAGCCTAAGAGGCACCCATATTTATGTTGGAATCTTCCTACAATGGGTTTCTCCAAAGGTAAATTCCTGCATTCTGAATCCTATTTTGAGTGTGTGTACAAGAATTTGAACACATTTACTCATATATTTCTCATGTCAGTTGTCATAGAATAAATGGTCTCTAGGAATGTAAAGCACATCAAGCATTTGTACTTAAAGCAATAGCTATGATTGTTCAACATATGTGAGTGTAGGAAATATACAAGTAGGTTCACAAACTCTACTTTCCACATAAAGGATTGATAGAGCAACAATTGGTTGCACTCACATCTATAATCAACTTTGTATGTTGGATTTCAGTAGCATATTCACTAAATCAGCAACATATCTTGTAAATCTGGAGTAGCAAAGATTTCATAACTCCACATATTCCCCTACAACCACAACTCAAGGTGGAATTGTGTCTCATTGCATAGCCTATCTATGAAGCACTTTGCACTGGAATTTCACTGGTCACTAAAATATCAATATGCTTTAAATATTGTTCTTCCTTGTATACATTATTCTAGTATTTTTCACTCACATTAACCATAATGTAATACAACACTAGTTTCTGGATTTTATGGTGTTCTATGTTTTGCAAATATCAGGGAGAGATAGACTACTAAAGTTGTTGTCTATTATCATTCATCAGATAATTAAATTCATATCAGATAGTAAAATTGACTCATCATGCACGCAAGGCATTCCTCATTCTTAGAGTTCATATTTAGAATCCATTAGCATCTCCTAAATCCTTGATAGTGTTTAAAGTTGATAATGGTTTCTACTCCACTATACATTGTGTTACCTAAGGAATGTTGCTTGGAAATCCACTAGACATAGCTTAGACGTGAATAATGCATTATATATGTCAATATGAATGGTTAGAAAAAATAAAATTATATCACAATTATCTTGAGTAAAGAAATGAAAGCAAGTATAACACTATATTATTTAGATTTGATTGAGTGGAATATGTTTTCGTGTATTTTGTGTGTAATGGTTTACTTTTGGTCATTAATATGTACTAAATAGTGAAACTTTGGTAGATTATGAGGTGATTTGCATTCTAGTGCAGTGCATTCATACACTTATAGAAGTGATTCCTACATTTTTAATTCAATATATGTGGCTTTGAACTTTTGTTATGATCTTGATCCTTGCATTTCTGGCCTTTAAAAACATGTTTGTCTTTTTTGAAAATGGTGTTGCATGCAAAAAACAAACAATAGATAGGAGGGAGATGCTCTAAGCAAGAAGGCCTAGGGTTTGATAGGCGTGGCTTGCAAGAAAGAGTAGGCATGGATCTTGAGGTCCCCACAGCAGGTTTGTGTGGTCGTAGGTCCTCTATACCCTTTACTTGCTTCATTTATTGCTCTCTATTTGTGCCAACGGGTTTATTTTCTCCGTTATGTTTTTTGCATTTACTTCACATATGTTAAGGGCTCACTTTGGCCCTAGAAGTGTCTCTATGTGTTGTATTTATTTATGGAGGGGGTATGATACCCCCGTTCAGTGTGTTAATGTGGATGGTTTCAATAATACCCAACCATGTCCTGCTAAATCCTCCAAGGAAGTTGTCTCAGAGCAAATTTTTGTGGCTCCCATTGATGCCAAACTTTTTATTGAATGGATCTCCTATGAGGATGGTGGAGGGGAAGGTAAGAATCCCTTTAAAAACCCTAAAGACTTGTTTTTGCATCCTAACCTTGTGATGAAGGAAACAATCTTTAATGAAAGAAACATGCTGAAAGATCCAACTATCTTTCTAGCAGTAGTAGATGTAAATAAAATGCCTGCAAGGAAATTTATTGATTCTTGGTTCTCTAATGTATGGCTTAACAAATTTCACATTCAAATTTTTTATTGTATATTAATTCAAAAAAAATTGTTTGTTCCTTTCTTAAAATCTCAAGAAATGAAGAATTTTTTTTTAAAAAAAGCCTACTGGAATGTAGGGGGTTGTGCTTTCCGTGCCCTAGCATGGTCTTCCTTAGCCATCACTGAGGATATTATTGCTTTGTCATATTCCAAATGGGTAGTAGTTAAAAACTTGCCCCTTGATTTCTGGAGGCTACTTCGACAACTCCTCAAGCCAGTTGGCAAGGTGGTTAGAGTAGATGAAACTAAAGCCACCATGCCAAATCTAGATGCTCAGGCCCTTGTATCCCTCAACATCAATGTTGAGTTTCCTAATTCCCTAAATATTGTTGAGGATAATGGAATTTCATCTTTCCCACTGGAAATATCGAGCAAGATCAACGCTTGCTTCCCATGTAGAAGGGAAGGCCACCTTAGAAGGAATTGTCCCATTATCCAAAAAATGAAAGTCTCCAAGGGTTCTCGTCTGCTTGAAAAGGGGGTTCCTAACTATGGAAATTACATCATCGTATTTGAATCACAAGGGTTGGGAGAAATAGGGGAACCCAGGGATAACCAACCAAATGGTGGAGAAGATGGATTTGTAGATGTCATTAGGAACTCTATGCGGGTTGGTGTAGGTGAGATGACTCCCCTCAATGGGGGGGTGTCAAGGACCTCCCTTCAACCGGTGGCAAGGTGGATGTTGCTCTCAACAACCCATTTGTGCCTCTTGATCACAATTCTCTAGTGTGCTCAAGTGGTGGGGTGGATGGAAAAAATAAAAACCATCCTTCTCCTAGGCCCTTATCTACCCAGTAGGAGATCAGAGATGTGTTGCTTTTGGAGCTACTTAACACTTAGTAGATTGTCATGAAGAAGCTCAAACAAAGCATCTAGAAGTCATTTAGGCTGGCAGAGGTTGGACCAAAGGTTTTTGAGTTCCACCTAAAGAGAAAGGATAATCAATTTTCATTTGAAAAAACTCCCCAAATCCAAGGAGTTGGGGATGTTAGTGTGAATGAGAACACCAGGGATCCCTCACCAACATCGAGGGGTGGATCTACTTGCACCCCTAGCATGGGCATGGAGGAAAATTCTTCCTTATCCCAATTTGCTGCCTCCCAATTTGTGAGCAATAGTGACTCTCCCCCGATGAGTGATCTCCTCAAGACCCCTATCTAGAAAAATATCTGCACCATTAGCTTTGGCCTGTAGATTAGCCAGGAGTATAAATGCTTTTTTAGTTCTGGTGTGGTGGCTTTCACTCCCCATCCTAGATTGGACAATAAAATGCCCGAGGGTCCCACAAGCCTTCCCACAAAGAACATGGTAAACAAGGACCCCAGTGTTATGGGGCTTAACGAAGATGAGAATGTCATGTTGGGGAAGATGGAAATAACTCCTAAGCCAAGGACTGGTTCAGGAAGACCAAGGAAGAACAAAGGGTCTATGGCCCCTAACAAAGAAGGGGTGAACACTTTACACAAAAGGAAAAAGAGTAGTGTGGTAATACAAACTCTCATAACCAAAAAGTGGGAGCTGGAAGAGAAATCACCCAAATGTTGTCAGAAATTCAAAAATGACCAAAGCAACAACCCCATGATTGGTGATGATGAAGCTTATGTGCATTTCTTAGAATGTCAAAGGTCTTGAGTCTCCAGAAAAAAAATACATAATTAGAAGATTCGTAAATCTTGAGAAAGCTAAAGATGTTGTGTTACTTCAAGAAACCAAAGCTATGGGATTTACACTTGAAACCAACCTTAAATTTGTTTGGAATGATTTTTTCTCCTTCTCTACTACACATGAGAGGGGCAACCATCCTAATTTTCAATCAATGGAAATAATTTATAATTAGAACTAGTTGCTCTCCATGCAAAAAATTTGTGTGGGTGACAATGAAAAAGGATGATAAGGAATTTGGGATTTGCTTAGTCTATGCCCCTAATGATTGCAGGGATAGAATCTCCCTTTGGCAATGTCTTTCCAACCTTCCAGCAATCCCCTGGGTGCTTGGTGGAGACTTTAACATGGTGGAACAAGTAGAAGATAAGTGGGGGGGGATTGACTTGTCTTGGAAGGGCAATAAGAAGATATTTTGGCTCAGGCTAAAGCACAAATTCAACCTGGATGATCCCATGGAAAATGGTAAAAAGGAGTGCAAGGATATCTGGTTTACCTGGCGTAATGCACATAAAGGAAATTGTAGAATCTACTCTAGGTTGTATAGGTTCTATTCTAGTAAGGACTTCTTTAATTTCCTACCCAATGAAAAAGGGGTCAAAGAGTGTGTTTGTTAGAAACCAAGATTAGATTTGCAAACCGAAAAGTCCTTCCACAGAAGAGAAAAATGAAAAAAGCAGAAATTTGCATAAAAACATGCAAAATGATATATTTGAAGTACAAATAATTACAAGAGATACTTTGCTTTATAAAAGAAAAGATACCTAAACCTAATCTTATCTTGAGCAACAAGATAGCTTGATAAGATAAGGATAAAACCTATAACTTAGGAATTAAATATGCCTAAGTAAACTTATGCAAAGTGTAATTAATATTAACTACACTAACACCCCCCATAAGTGCAACTTAGGGAGAAGTAGATTATTATGTAAATATGAGTCCCGCAACAAGGCCTGATCAGGTACTCATGTACAAATCTAAAGAGAGAGAAAACCCAGTGGGAAAAACCCCCCATCAGAGAGATGAACTGCTGCAAACAATCACTGGAAGAACTCTAATGAAGCAACACTAGAACTCCAAATACGACAAGCAAGGAAAGATACTTTTTTCTACAAGAAACCAAAACGGAATCATAATAATACGACAGCAGACCCAATGCCAAGGAACACTGGAAACTCACATACTGGAACCGTGGAATTTGTAAGCAACAGTAGATGAAAATGAACCCATAATGATAACAAAATCTGGAAGTTGTGTCTCTTGATGCCAATGCCAAACTGAAACTAAAATTTCCCCATAAGACGAGTACCATCAAAATTTTGGAACATTAACCATAAAAACATGGCCCTCAAACTGAGAAGGATTTGAACCAATGCAGATCAATAACCATAAACTCCCAATCTAAAGTATGAACTGATGTGAACCAAAGATGTGTCCAGCTAAGCAAGAAAGAGACCAAAAGAAACAACAAGAAACTAGATATAACCCATGCGAGTTGTCATCAAAACAAGATGAGATCAAAGTGCATGCACACTCGAATGAGATTATTATGCAAAGAAACCCCCCTTGATGGAACTTTATTTCAATTCATTTATTACAATACCCAATGATTGTAAAAGGAGAGAATGCAAAGCATGCATAAACTACAGAGAAAATGCAAACCTAGTGCATGAAAAAAAAATGAGTGCATGCACAAACCAATGTTCACATCTACCTCCATGATGGAAAATCTTCAAATTTGATTTTTGAAAAATCTGTTTAAAATGAGTAGACGAAAACAGAAACCCATAAATTTTTTGAAGTTGAAAATAAAACCTAGAAATCATTTTTTGATCCAAAAAGTAGAAGATGAAATAATATTTTTAAACCTTTAGCCAGGAGAAAAAATGACACATGACAATTTTTGTGCAGCTGTTTTCTTCAGATTTGTGAAAGAAATCAAAAAACTGAAAGATACCCAGATCGGATTTTGACCCTAGCTACAAAACCCATAAATCATTTTTCCTAAAACTGAGTGGAAGCTAGATTTATGAAGTAAAACTAAAAATGGGTCCAATAAAAAATGACTTTCACCAAACCTCAATCTTTTCCAGTGCTTTGAATCCAATGGAGAAACTCGATTTGATCCAAAACGTTGCATAAATATACTCAAGGAGAAAAACCCTTGAGGGACCCTGAACGAACTCTACAATGATTTTCTCAAAAATCTAAGAAGGGGCTACAAATCAAGGCTTTGATACCATGTTAGAAACCAAGATCAGATTTGCAAACCGAAAAGTCCTTCCACGGAAGAGAAAAATGAAAAGGCAGAAATTTGCATAAAAACATGCAAAATGATATATTCGAAGTACAAATAATTACAAGAGATACTTTGCTTTATAAAAGCAAAGATACCTAAACCTAATCTTATCTTGAGCAACAAGATAGCTTGATAAGATAAGGATAAAACCTATAACTTAGGAATTAAATATGCCTAAGTAAACTTATGCAAAGTGTAATTAATATTAATTACATTAATAGTGTCCACCCCTACACCCTTTCAAATCACCACCGGACCATTAAACTTGACCTTGCAACTTGTCAAGATAGACCTAAAAAGGATACCAAGAACCAGACCTTCATGCTCAACACCATGCTTCTAGAGGATGTTGATTGCAGGGAAGCTCTCTCCTCAATCAGATAAATTAATAGGTGGATGCAAAAAGATGTTTATGCCACTAAGAGGTGGAACACTAATTTGGATTCATGGAGGAATCTATTCCAAGTAGTGGGGAAAATGGGGGTGTTGGACAATAGGATATTGGAGAATGAGCTACAAGACCAATTATTCCAATCTAAATCTAAGTTGCAACAGGCCCCAAATGATATCACCTTAGTGGAAGAGATGATCAAGACTAAAGATAGCCTGAGGAAGATTTTGGCTCAAAAAATCAAAGGAATTGGCGAAATGAAATTGGCTAAAATTTGGTGAAAAGGGATCTAATTTTTTCTTCAAATTTCTAAAGGAGAAAAACTTCAAGGAACAAGTTGGTAAAATTCGAGATGGGGAGAACTTGCTCAATTCGCAAGAAGACATCCTGAGGCAGTTCCATGACTTTTTCAGAAAGTATTTCATGTCAAAAGGGGAGGGGGAAGGTAGCCAAGATGCAAGGAAATTTATAGAAAGCATTGTCCCCAAGAAGATCTCTAATGAGGATGTTGCCTCCCTCTCTACAGAGTTGATCAAGGAGGAGATCCAAAAGGCACTACCTCAAAGAGACTCCATGTTACCTCTATCAAGATGTAGAAATGGATGAGTGAATAAATTGAGAAGAAACTGGAAAAGTGGAATAGGCACTACCTATCATTAGCAAGAAGAATTCCTTGATCATATGGTTTTTCCTTGATGACAAAATACCTTTCAGTTGATTCTACTTGTTGCCTATTTCATATTGGTTTCTCGTGCTTTATCTTGATACAGATTTGTCTATATGGTTTACTTGTCTTGGTATTCAATGGACATCAGAATCTTAATTTCTTATGGTACTAATCTGTTTGAGCTTCCTCCAAGACTCATATTATCTTATTTGTACAAGAAAGATCATATCGGCGTGAGAATGCCAGGGTCTCCCCGATCCATTTTGTTGTTAAACGTCTATGTTGCCTATCGGCAAGACATTTCTGATGTCATGTCGATTATATTTTTATTCAAGCAACTTTCAGCATGACATTCACGTGGTCTTGGTGATAGAGGAAAGGTCTATCGGCATGAGTATTTTTCACCAAGGAGAGGTCTTTCCAAATGAGTCGGGTCTCACCAACTAATACATATGGAGGTTCATCGGCAAGAGCTGGGCGGTATCGGAATAGGTCTCGATGAAGTGGTTTTTTCTTGCCGACAGGGGCTCTTCATCAATGGGTTCTTGGGAAGTGTCTTACCAAACAACACAAGGGATTTCTTTGGCCAGATAGGTCGCTTTTGATACAAGGTCTCAGCGAGTGACTATCAGTCTCACCGACATCACATTTGGGGTTTTTCTTCAGCAAAACATAATGTATTTAGTATATAGTCTCACCGAAAATTTTATGTCTCCCCGAATAATGCATGTGGAAGTCTGTCGGCGAGAGCTTGGCGATATTGGAATGTGATCTTAGCAAAGTCTTCTTGTCTTTCCGACCGACGGTGGAAGGATTGGCTTATTGGTAAGAGTTTGTGATATTCGGAGGGAGGTCTTAGCGATTATGTGGTGTCTCACTGACTTATGCAAAGGGTTATTTCACTGAGACTTTTGTAGCATCAGAGTGTTGTCACAGTGAGCCTGTCAGGTCTTGCCGATGAAGTCTAATGAGTAGGCTTTCGGTGAGAGGTTGTGTCATCTTGGCGAACAAGTGTGAATTCGGGGTGTTTTAGTATGACATAATGTATTTGATATGTTGTTTCCCCGATATCAAAGTGTTACAATGAAACACAAAGGATCATTTCAACAAAGTCATCGATGGAATTGAAAGAATGATTAGGGAAAACTTTTTGAGTTTATTCTTTTGTTGGGTATCGAACCCTAGCCTGGCCGCCATCATGAGTGTTTAAGTTTTTTTTCCTCACAGCTGCTTTTGGGTGTTATTGTTGGTTGTAACCATTTCATCAGTAGATTATGGAGGCTCTACTTGGTGCATTTATGGCTGGAGGCTTGGTAAAGACTGAAATAAAACATGCACTGCCTCAAATGGCAATCGTTTTGATATTAATTCTGCACATTTAGGTTACATGCTTTACTAATCATGATTACTCCCAAGAAATAATGAATTTCTGGTCATTTCAAGTGTGAATCTACATGTATTGGCACCATTTGACTGTCAAAGCTTTATTATATCATTTCAAAGTATTTACAGCTTATTGGATAGGCGTTACTCCTACAAACATTTATTACTTGGCATCTTACTTCCTAAAAATAGTATCAGATTTCAATTTCCTTTTGACCTCGTATTCTTTGAAGATCTTCTTCATGGCAGACATACTTGAAACATGGTATAAAAACTAGAGTTGAAAACACTGTAAAAAAATTTTGGTTGTGATTTGTGAATGTTGTTGTTTGGCTATATCAAAATGTATTTAAATACTCTGTATTAAAAATCTAAAAATCAAAGATCGAGAGATATATTGTAAATTTCTTCTCTATATAGTATTTTAAAGATTCAGTTATTGAATCTTTAAGGTATTCTGTAGACGAGAAAATAGAGATTCATGTGCTTAACTAAAAATAGAGAAATCCTCTGAGTTGTTATTGTTGTTCAAAACATAATTTGAGGGGTTGGTACTCCTTGAGATAGATATCTCTAAATGATTGATGCAGAGGGTCAGGGACTTTGAAAGAAACACCAAGTTACAAGACTAACAATGATTCACTCTCAACCTTTCAACTAGGCACCAACATGGAGATAAGGCCTCAACTTTGCATTCATGACTTATTTTCCTTCCTTATGGACCCAAACCCTAGGAACACTCTTAAGAGACCCAAACAAACTTGTTTTTAATTATTTCAAAGCCCAACCATTTGACTTAGACACAAAACCAAAATTTCAGCTTAACTAGGCTACTAGCCCAACTAGGCCTCTAGCGAAGGATTTTTGACTTTGCACTCAAACTTTCCAAAGGAACCTCCAAAATAATGATTGAAATAGATGTTGTTTGTGATGATACATAACATACTAGATTCTTTATGGTACTTGTTTTGGAGCACACCAATCAAAAATCTGTTGTTTCCTCAAATTTAGGCCTAATTAGCCCTCCTTTTCAAAGTAACCCATCTTTAAACTCAACCCTTGACCATGAAACTTTTATAAGTCTCCTTAAATGACTCAAAACCAAGGAATCCAAGTTTTTAGACCTATATGACACCTCTAACATGCTCGAGCACAAACCCCTCCTTAACTTGCCTCAAAAACTAGGGCTTCTTGAAAACTAACCTTCCAATCACTTCCAGAACTTTCTCATTGACTCTACACCATTAGTACAACATATTTATTCCATCCCAACTCAAAAACATGCCCCTCATTAAGGCAGATCTTCTGCTGCTATACCCTAGCCTCCATCTTCAAGCACTTTTCATAGTCAAATCTTGGTGTACACCATTTGATTCTTCTTTCCTGCACTTTATATTTTTATTAAAGTATGATACATGTTAAATATGATCCATTTCACAAGATATAGTCATAAAATCCCACAAAATGGATCATTTATCCATGAAAAACCCTCAAACTAGTGTACATTTTGTGTTCTTTTTTAGGACAGTCAATATAAAATGCAAAGAAATTAATTATCACTGCTTTCAGAGCCTTAAATGGTGTTAAAATATGTAAACACAAACTCCTAAAGCATCCTACTAGACATAGATTCAATAGAGATCAAGTATTTAACAAAAAAACACCATAAAAGTGCCAAAAATTGTGTTTTTTCACTATTTCCAGAAAACAGTCCGTACAGTACTTTCTCCAAATTCCTAACCTCCGTAAAAATGAATATTTTTGGGTTATAGAACCATTCCCCAACTTATCCAACCATTTAGAATTGATTAAGTTGCATAATTACCTCTAAAACACCTAAAACTCCTTTTCCCGCCTAAAGTGAAATTCAAAAATTTGAATTTTACAATCTTGAAATTTATTAAAATCTACCACCTAAAAACTATTGGATCTTCAGTATCCAACTTTATTTGACCTACTTAAAGCATTAGATTACTAATTAAATCCCTATAACATGATAATCCCAATTACATAGCATTTTGGTCCTAGGATCCTTATCAGGACCCTTAGGACAATTGACCACTTTCAAGTTCTTTCCCATTTCAAAAGCCATTATAGGCTTCAAAAGATTATAGTTGATGTTTTGATATGCTGGATAGGTCCTCCTAACCCTTGCAACCTCCTGATCCTTGAAGAGCTCCTTGAAGGCCTTGGGTGCTCCTGCACCAATGAGGGGTTGGTGCTCCTTGAGTGGGTGCTCAAAAACATCCTATAAGGCATTGTGAATAGTTGGTTAAAAGGATTGAGCCTAGAAGGCATTTCAGGAGTGGTTTTTATACCCTAGGAGAGTTTTCCACTCGAAAAAATCTTGTGTCTCTTTGTTCATCTGAGTTCTCATTGCTTTACTATGTTGTTGTTTCAGTTCATTGTTGGATTATTACTTTTCTCTACTCATGCATGGAGGAATGATTGCTTGTTCAACCCAAGGAATGTGTGCATTACACTAGGAGTAATATTGAGATCAACTGGAGCTATGTTTCTTTGAATAACTTTTCAGAATTGGTCAAATCCTTAAGACAATCGATCCACCCTCCCTGCCACTTTAACTCCAACAATTGGTACTCAAAGCATAGGGTCCCTGTGATAGGTCTTTTAACCACCTAGGACTGATCTCGGTCTTGGAGTTTTGTTTCACGACACATCTCAAGATCTAGTATCTCTATAACTGTGAGTCTTACTATTTCATGGAACAAATTATGTTCTAGAAAATTAGAATGGAAGCTTTTTCATTTCTTTGATGTTGATGTTTGGAAGGAAAATGATTGCTAAATGTATCAGCCTCATTCCCACCGGATCCTATTGAAAAAGAGTTAAGGAAACAAAATGCTGTAGCTAAGCATGCCATCTTGTGTGGGTTAACTAAAGATGTGTTCATTAAAGTCATGCATCGTAAATTTCATGAAATATGGGAAAAAATTGAAACTATATATCAAGGAAATGAGAAAGTCAAACTGTAAAAAATCATTACTCTCAAACATCAGTTTGAGGAAATGAGAATGAATGATGATGGAAAAGTGGTTGAATACTTCCTGTCCCACCTTGTCCATCCCGTCCAAAGGTTTTTAGAACCTTACCATCCAAATTTGAATCTAAGGTTACTGCCCTAGAAGAAAAAAACACTTTGATAAGCTTTCCTTAGATAGCTTGCAAGGAATACTTACTGCCTATGAAATGAGAACTAGCAAAAACAATTCAACAGGAAAAGAGATTGCCTTTAATACTAAAAAGAAAGAAAAAGTTGCAGTCAATGAATCAGAGTTGTTTGATTCTAAAGAATCCCATTTTGTTAGAAAACTTAAAAAGGGATCAGGAAAACATAAGGGAAAACTTCCCTTTAAATGTTTTAACTGTGGAAAAATAGGTCACTTTGCTGCAAAGTGTCCCTATGATGATCAAATATGTGACAATGAGACAACTAAAAAATAGCCTCAAAAGAGGGCATTCAAACCTAAACGAAACTTCAATTTCAAAAAGAAGAAAAGTCTATTTAGTAAGGATGAATATGATATTGAGTCTGAAGATTCATCAACTGAAGAATATGAAACTTTATTCATGGCTGAAATTACTCAAAAAAATGATTCAAACACCATTGACATTGAAGAAGGTGAAGTAGATCTTGAAAGTGAGCTGAAATGTGCTTTACAAGAGGTCAGAAAACTCAAAAAACAAGTTCTTGCTCAAGAACATAAACCAGATCAAGAAATTCAAAAAGTGGAACAAGAAGTAGTCTATCTTAGGAAGGAAATTGAAAAATATGAAAGCACTCTAAAATTAAATGAGATGCTCAGCAAGCAGAAGATGTATAAAGATAAAACTGGTGTTGGTTTTGAAAAGGGTGAATGCTCAATTGACAATGCAAAACAAAACCCCTCTTCTGAAGTCAAAGGTTCAGGTTCAAATCACTTAGAATTTGGTAAGGATCATGTTCAGTTTTTAAGAGGTAATAGACCTTCATACAGAGTTAATCCTTTCTTCTATGGGTATTGTTTTTTCTACAAAAAATTTGGCCATAAGGTGAGCTCTTGTAGGTTTATGAATTCTAGAATACCCAAGTTTGGTCTTAGGAAACACTATGGTTTTGTTAATTAGATCAAATGTTTTAAATGCAATGATTTGGGACATTCTGTCAAACAATCTAGAACTGATTTGGAATCTAAACAACATAAATTTAAAAAGGTTTGGAAACCTAAGACTATTAACAGTAATGAGCAAACTATGTTGGTTCAAACTACTTTTCATTCCAAGAAAAAGGATTTATGGGTCCTGGACAATGGATGCTCTAACCATATAACTGGCGATAAGGATAAGTTTATAAATCTTGAAGATTATGTGGGTGGATATGTTAAGTTTGGTGATAACTCTGGTATTCAAATTAAAGGTAGAGGTTCACTTCTTCTGAATGAAGACACTCCTATCTATAATGTGTACTATGTGGAAGGTCTCAAACATAATCTTCTAAGTGTTAGTCAAATCTGTGATAGTGGTTATCATGTTCTTTTCACTTCGCATGGATGTGAGATTAAGAACAAGCTTGGAAAGGTTGTTGCAGCTAGAAGGAGGACAAAAGGAAATGTGTATAATCTTCTCGACACATCAACCAATGACAATAATCAAGGTATGTGTTTAATGGGCCAAATTGAAGAAAGCTAGTTATGGCATAAAAGACTAGGACACATAAACTTTGAAAATTTGGTTAGAATTAGTAAAAATCATAATGTTAGATGTTTACCAGTTCTTAGCAAGCCAGAAAACTCTATGTGCAAAGAATGTCTAAGTGGTAAACAAACTAAAATCAGCTTCAAAACAAAAGAATATTCTTCTTCAAAACCTTTACAGCTTTTGCATACTGATTTATGTGGACCAAATAGAACAAGGTCTATTAATGGTGAAAGGTACTTTATGTTGTTTGTGGATGATTATACTAGAATGGTTTGGGTCATATTTCTTAAGCACAAATCAAAAGCTTTTGAAAGGTTTAAAATCTTTTGTAAATTGGTTGAGAAGGAATCTGATTTGAAACTTAATGTCTGCGATCTAACAAAGGAGGTGAGTTCACCTCTCAAGAGTTTATTGATTACTGTGAACAACACGGCATTAAAAGACAGTATGCTGCAACAAAAACACCGCAGCAAAATAGGGTTGTTGAACATAAGAATAGAACGGTAAAAGAAATGGCTAGAACTATGCTAGATGAAGATAAGTTGTCTAATATGTATTGGAAAGAAGTTGTTCATACAACTGTATACATTTTGAATAAAGTGCAGCTTAGGGTGAAATCTAAACACACTCCTTATGAACTTTAGTATGGAAAAATTGCATCTTTCAAATACTTCAAAATTTTTGGAAGTAAGTGTTTTATCAAGAAAGATGATGATAACCTTGGCAGCTTTCAATCAAAGTGTGATGAGGGTATCTTTTTGGGACTCTCAACCCACAACAAAGCTTATAAATTTCTTAACTTAAGGCTTAACAAGATTGTTGAAGTTGTGAATGTAAAGTTTGATGAAAGATTACATTTAGATGTTGACATCTTGCAGGATCATGAGGAAGAATGGCTTGAACATGAATCAAATTCAGAAGAAGATGAAACAACAAAGTCTATTGTTGAATCAACAAGCCCTAAAAATGAAAAAGAAAGTCCTGAAGGGGTTGCATCAAATGCTCCTTCGAAAACTCTAGCTAAATATCACCCCAAAGATCAGATTATTGGGGATAAAAATGCATGAGTTCAAACTAGAAGAAAGGTTGTAGAATCTTATGAAAAGGCACAAATAGCTTTCTGTCTAGTTACTTAGTTTGAGCCTAAAATTTTTAATTAATCTCTCACAAACTCATGTTGGATTAATGCTATGCAGGAAGAAATTGATCAAATTGAGAAAAATCAGACTTGGGAGTTAGTCCCAAGACCAGATGACAAGAATTTCATTGGAGGCAAATGGATATACAGAAACAAGCTTGATGAAAATGGCAATGTTGTTCAATCCAAATCAAGATTTGTCTGCAAAGGCTATGCTCAACAAGAAGGTATTGATTTTGGTGAAACCTTTGCACCTGTTGCTAGATTAGAATCTATCAAAATATTCTTGGCTTATTCTATTTATAAAGACTTTATTGTTTATCAAATGGATGTCAAAACTGCTTTTTTAAATAAGTACTTAGATGAAGAGGTCTATGTTGAACAACCTGAAGGATTCATTTGCAAAGATAAGCCTAACCATGTTTACAGGTTGAAAAAGGCCCTCTATGGCCTAAAACAAGCTCCTAGAGCTTGGTACTCTAGGCTGGATAGTCATCTTATTTCTAATGGCTTTGTTAGAGGAGGTGTAGACAACAATCTTTATGTTAAAACTGAAGGTTCTGATATTTTGGTTGTTGAAATTTATGTTGATGACACTATCTTTGGCTGCAATAATGTTACTTTGAGTAAAAAATTCTCTCAGTTGATGGAATCTAAATTTGAAATGTCATTATTGGGGGAATTAAATTTCTTCTTGGGTCTTCAAATCTCTCAACATGAAAATGGAATATTTCTTTCTCAAACCAAGTATGCTAGAGAGATGCTTAAGAAATTTCAGATGGATGAATGCCATCCAATTAGCACTCCAATGATTATTGGATTCCAACTTACTAAGGTTGATGATTCCCCTGATACAAATCAAACTAAATATAGATCAATGATTGGAAGTCTGTTATATTTAAGTACTTCAAGACCTAACATCATGCAGACAGTTTGCACTGTTGCATGGTTTTAGGCATCACCTAAAGAATCTTATGTCACTGTTGTTAAAAGGATCCTTAAATACATTCAGGGCACTCTTGATTATGGTCTTTGGTATCCTAGAAGCAATGATTTTTCATTGATTGCATATACTGATGCTTACTGGGCTGGTTGTTTGGATGATAGGAAAAGCACCAGTGGTGCTGCATTCTTTCTTGGTGATCGTTTAGTGGCATGGCACAGCAAGAAACAAGAATCTATTTCTCTTTCTACTACTGAAGCAGAATACATTGCTGCCACTTCGTGTTGTACTCAAGTTCTTTGGATGAGTCAAACTCTCTCAGATATGGGTATTGAAGTTCCTAAACCTGTTTCTATTCTCTGTGATAACACTAGTGTGATAAATATATCAAAAAATCATGTTATGCACTCTCACACTAAACATATTGCTATCAAGTTTCACTTTCTTTGGGAAAAGGTATTGGCTAATGATGTCTACTTATAGTTTGTTGGTTCACAAGATCAAGTGGCTAATATTTTTACTAAGCCCTTAGCAAAAGAGTTATTTGAAAGGCTGAGATTTCGATTGGGAGTTATCTCTCAATCGTTACTTCACTAAATCTCCAAGCTACTGCTTAGGGGGAGCATGTTATATATTTTCATTCACTGATAGCTCTCCTACAATCTTGGTTGTTGCACTGTTACTCTTTTTGCAGCTATTTCTCATGATATTTTGGTTGGCTTCTCAGTTGTGTTTCATGGCAATGCACATTCTTCTCTTCTATCCTTTGTCATTGAAGCAAAAAGGGGGAGAGTCATTTGTGTTTTTCCATCAAGGACAAATGGGGAGTTTGTTGGTTCTCAGTTGTGATCATATGGTTTGTCCTTGATGACAAAATACCTTTCAGTTGATTCTACTTGTTGCCTATTTCAGATTGGTTTCCCATGATTTATCTTGATACAGATTTGTCTATATGGCTTACTTGTCTTGGTAATCAGTGGACATCAGAATCTTAATTTCTTATGGTACTAATCTGTTTGAGCTTCTTGCAAGACTCAAATTATCATATTTGTACAAGAAAGATCATATTGGCATGAGAATGCCAGGGTCTCCCCAATCCATTTTGTTGTTAAACCTCTGTGTTGTCTATCAACAAAACATTTATGATGTCATGTCGATTGGATTTTACATTTAGGCAACTTTCGGCATGACATTCACGTGGTCTTGGCGACAGAGGAAAGGTCTATTGGCATGAGTAATTTTCACTGGGGAGAGGTCTTTCTGAATGAGTCAGGTCTCACCGACTAATACATATGGAGGTTCATCGACAAGAGCTGGGTAGTATCAGAATACGTCTCGATGAAGTGGTTTTGTCTTGCCAACAGGGGCTCTTCATCAACGGGTTCTTGGAGAGTGTCTTACCAAAAAAAACATGGAGGGATTTCTTTGGCTAGACAGGTTGCTTTCGATACAAGGTCTCGGCAAGTGACCTTCGGTCTCGCTGACATCACATCTGGGGTTTCGCTTCATCCAAACATAATGTATTCGGTATATAGTCTCACCGAAGATTTTATGTCTCCCCGACTAATGCATGTGGAAGTTTGTCAACGAGAGCTTGGCGATATCGGAATGTGATCTCGACGAAGTCTTCCTATCTTGTTGACCGACGGTGGAAGGATTGGCTTATCGGTAAGAGTTTGTGATATTCAGAGGGAGGTCTTAGCGATTTTGTGGTGTCTCACCGACTTATGCAAAGGATTATTTCGTCAAGACTTTTGCAGCATCAGAGTGTTGTCATAGCGAGCCCATCAGGTCTTGCTGACAAAGTCTAATGGGTAGGCTTTTAGCGAGAGGTTGTGTCATCTTGGCGAACAGGTGTGAATTCGGGGTGTTTCAACATGACATAATGTATTTGATATGTTGTTTCCCTGATATCATAGTGTTACAATGAAACACAAAGGATCATTTCAACAAATTCGTCGATGGAATTGAAAGAATGATTAGGGAAAACTTTTTGAGTTTATTCTTTTGCTGGGTATCGAACCCTAGCCTGGCTGCCATCATGAGTGTTTAAGTTTTTTTTCCTCACAGCTGCTTTTGGGTGTTATTGCTAGTTGTAACGGTTTCATCAGTAGATTATGGAGGCTCTACTTGGTGCATTTTTGGCTGGAGGCTTGGTAAAGACTGAAATAAAATGTGCACTGCCTCAAATGGTAATTGTTTTGATATTAATTCTGCACATTCAGGTTACATGCTTTACTAATCATGATTACTCCTAGGAAATAATGAATTTTTGGTCATCTCAAGTGCGAATCTGCATGCATTAGCACCGTTTGACTGTCAAAGCTTTATTATATCGTGTCAAAGTGTTTACAACTTATTGGATAGGCGTTACTCCTGCAAACATTTATTACTTGGCATCTTACTTCCTAAAAATAGTATGAGGTTTCAGTTTCCTTTTGACCTCGTATTCTTTGAAAATCTTCTTCATGGCAGACATACTTGAAACATGGTATAAAAACTAGAGTTGAAAACACTGTAAAAAAATTCTGGTTGTGATTTGTGAATGTTGTTCTTTGGCTGTATCAAAATGTAGTGAAATACTCTGTATTAAAAATCTGAAAATCAAAGATGCAGAGATATATTGTAAATTTCTTCTCTATTTAGTATTTTAAGGATTCAATTATTAAATCTTTAAGGTATTCTGAAGATGAGAAAATAGAGATTCATGTGCTTAACTGAAAATAGAGAAATCCTCTGAGTTGTTATTGTTGTTCAAAACATAATTTGAGGGGTTGGTACTCCTTGAGATAGATATCTCTAAATGAGGGGTTGGTACTCCTTGAGTGGGTGCTCAAAAATAGCCTATAAGGCATTGTGAACAGTTGGTTAAAATGATTAAGCCTGGAAGGCATTTTGGGAGTGGTTTTTATACCCCAGGAGGGTTTTTTCCACTCAGCAAAATCTTGTGTCTCTTTGTTCATCTGAGTTTTCATTGCTTTACTGTGTTGTTGTTTCAGTTCACTGTTGGATTATTACTTTTCTCAATTATGCTTATGAATGATTACATTCAACTCATGAATGCATTAATCAGAGTAATATTGAGATCAAATCTGAGCTATGTTTTTGAATTTTTGCAAATTGGTCAAATCTATTAAGACACTTATTCACCCCCCTTCTCTGTGTCATTTTAACTCCAACATATATATTTTGCCTCCATTTGGTTTTTTTGCAGTTACCAAATTAATGAAGTTTAGAAAAGAATTAGGGGATTCCTCTTGTCAAAAGGTAAAGGGAAAAAGGAAAATCATGCGATAAAATAGGATTGGTTTTTCCTTAACAAGTTGCAATGTGGGTTGGGGCTAAAGGACCTGAGGCTCTAGGGATTGCTCTAGTTTCTAAGCAGATTATGAAATCCTTGGAAGGAGATGTAACTTGGAAGGTGTTGGTCAAAAATAACATCCAAATTGCAATTCGTAGGCAAGCCAAAACTTGGAAAGGATTACCCCTATGTGGCATTCTCATCAGTAGTCATCCCATGACCCCGGTTGGATCCTTGGTGTTTAAGAGCCTTTGGAAATATTGGGAGATCACCAAGCACAAAGCCCAATTCAAAACATGCAACATAACCCTTAGCAGCTCTAAATTCCAAAGCTATTGTTCAATTTGGTGGAATCTCCACCACAATGGAAATCCCTTAGCCCCCGTACAGGGTTTTTCTCCAAAAAAGTGGTATAAATCTTGCATTAAAGTGTTCATTGATGTCTTAAATAATGGGAAACTCAAAATTCTAGATACCTTGAGTGTTGAGTTTGATCTCCCCCTGCTGCTACAAGAACCCATTCTAGCTTGGCAACATCCTATTTGAGGGCTATGTTTCCCTCAAATACAAGCATTATCTTAGACCTTACTTAGGATCTTGTGTGGAAGGAAGGTGGTGAGTTAGTTTTTCTCAAAGCTAAAACAATCTATAAATAGCTAAGTTTTGAGGATGTTGTATTTAAATATCTCAACCATTGTCGGGGAACTTCTCTCTCAGATAACAACTAGTCGAAAGTCCTTTATGAGGTTTGGCACAATAGTGTTGAACCTAAGAAAGCCTCCTTCAAGTGTCTTACCCTAATCCAAAGGCTTACTTTCAAGTTGAACAACAATGATATAGATATTTGTAATTTTTGTCACACCCATGACTATATGATTCATATTCTATTTGACTATTTTTATGCAAAAAAAAATGGAAGTTGTTCTTTCATGATTTAAATATTTGGATAAATGATAATAAGATCAATTGGAAATCCATTATTTTGTGTGATCTAAGCTTGAGAAAAGGTTGTAAGTTGTTTTGGAATTGTTTGACTAATGAAATCCTTTGGCACATTTGGAAAGCAAGAAATGATGATAAGGGTTGTAGGAGGGTTCTTACTAAGTCGAATAAAAGACTCAAATATATTTTTGTTTCTTTGCAAGTGTCTCTTCACATTGAGGTCTCTCTTTCCAAATTTGTGGAACTTTGTAGGGGGGATTTGTCAATATTAGTAGGGAAGAAGTTAGATGTGGCCATGCATGTCATTTCAATGACAGTGATACTGAAGCTTTCCTGCAAACAATTAGAGAGTTCTAGAGGGAATTTAATGAGGTGGGAGGGGGAAGGCATGCAATACATAGGGGCCCCTATCAACATGCCCAACATTCTCGGCAAGAAAATGATACCTTCTTAGTCACTGGACTGGTAAGGGAGGACTCTGGAAAGGAAGATGAGGTTGGCGAGATAGTTACTTGAGGTACTTAGGGATACCTTGTGTTGTCAACCCTAACCTCAAAGAGATGTAGAAATAGATGAGTGAAGAAATTGAGAAGAAACTAGAAAAGTGGAATAGGCACTACCTCTCATTAGCAGGAAGAATTCAAGTTTGTCAGAAAATCCTATCTTCATATAGTATATATTTTGCCTCCGTTTGGTTTTTTTGTAGTTACCAATTAATGAAATTTAGAAAAGAATTAGGGGATTCCTCTTGTCAAAAGGTAAAGGGAAAAAAGGAAAATCACTCGATAAACTAGGATTAGTGTTTCCTTGACAAGTTGCAAGGTGGGTTGGGGCTAAAGGACCTAAGGCTCTAGGGTATTGCTCTAGTGTCTAAGCAGATTATGAAATCCTTGGAAGGAGACGAACCTTGGAAGGTGCTGGTAAAAAATAACATCCAAAATGCAATTCATAGGCAAGCCAAAATTTGGAAAGGATTACCCCTATGTGGCATTCCCATCAGTAGTCATCCCATGACCTTGGTTGGATCCTTGGTGTTTAAGAGCCTTTGGAAGGCTTGGGAGATCACCAGGCACAAAGCCCAATTCAAAACATGCAACATAACCCTTAGCAGCTCTAAATTCCGAATCTATTGTTCAATTTGGTGGAATCTCCACCACAATGGAAATCCCTTAGCCCCCCTACAGGGTTTTTCTCCAAAAAAGTGGTATAAATCTCACATTAAAGTGTTCAGTGATGTCTTAAATAATGGGAAACTCAAAATTCTTGATACCTTGAGTGTTGAGTTTGATCTCCCCCCTACTGCTACAAGAACCCATTCCACCTTGGAAACATCATGTTTGAGGGATATGTTTCCCTCAAATACAAGAATTATCTTAGACCCTTCTTAGGATCTTGTGTGGAAGGAAGGTGGTGAGTTAGTTGTTCTCAAAGCCAAAACAATCTATAAATAGCTAACTTTTAAGGATTTTGTATTGAAACATCTCAACCATTTTCGGGGAACTTCTCTCTCAGAATACAACTAGTCAAAAGTCCTTTCTGAGGTTTGGCATAGTAGTGTTGAACCTAAGAAAGCCTCCTTCAAGTGTCTTACCCTACTCCAAAGGCTTCCTTTCAAGTTGAACAACAATGATATAGATATTTGTAATGTTTGTCACACCCATGAATATATGATTCACATTCTATTTGACTATTTTTATGCAAAAAAAAAAATGGAAGTTGTTCTTTCATGATTTAAATATTTGGATAAATGATAATAAGATCAATTGGAAATCTATTCTTTTGTGTGATCTGAAATTGAGAAAAGGTTGTAAGTTGTTTTGGAATTGTTTGACTAATGAAATCCTTTGGCACATTTGGAAAGCAAGAAATGATGATAAGGGTTGTAGGAGGGTTCTTACTAAGTCAAATAAAATATTCACATATATTTTTGTTTCTTTACAAGTGTCTCTTCACATTGACATCTCTCTTTCCAAATTTGTGGAACTTTGCAGGGGGGATTTGTCAATATCAATAGGGAAGAAGTTAGATATGGCCATGCATGTCATTTCAATGACAGTGATACTAAAGCTTTCCTATAGACAATTAGAGAGTTCTAGAGGGAATTTAATGAGGCGGAAGGGGGAAGGCATGCAATTCATAGGGGCCCCTATCAACATGCCCAACATGCTCGGCAAGAAAATGATACCTTCTTAGTCACTAGACCGGTAAGGGAGGACTTTGGAAAGGAAGATGAGGTTGGCGAGACAGTTAATGACCAGGGAGCTTGGAACATCACAAGTTGATACTTGAAGGAGAATTGGCTTCTATAATGCATAATATACTATTATTTTTGTATAAATCTCTAGAAGGTTCCTTTTGCTATATCATTTTGGTTGTATAAGAAGTTGAAAAAACTATTCATTATCTTCATATGTTTTTGATAAGTGGTTTGTAAATAAAATGACCTCACACCTAATATATCTGGTCTATATGGTTATCCTACTATTAATAATAATAAAAAATGGTGATATGCTTTAAAAATATGTTTGTGTTTGCTTTTTGAAAATGGTGTTGCTTAGAGTTACATTTAAGAGTTTTTTGTAGTAGGAGAGGAAGGTTGCCTACTTTTCATGTTCTGATTCAACTAAATAATTGGATTGATTTAATGATTTTTAATAAGTTTGAAGACATTTCAATAATTTTGATATGTGAAAGAACTAAAAGAGAAAGGTTAGATTCTTTGAATTTTTTTTGTTAAATAATATGATGTAAATGTACATGTATGTATTGAAAATTGAACCTTTTAACACTATCTAACAATGAGAATGTAGATAGAATTTTGACTAGAGATTAGACAAGAAAATAAATAGGAAATATGAATAAGTAAATAAAAAAAGAGAAAAAAATAAAATCAAAATGCACTTGAACTGAGTAGTAATAGTTTTGGAAAATGCTTAGATTGAAGAGAGGAATTTCCCTATCAAATTTTGGAGATTTTTTAGCAAAGTTGTAACAAGAAAACATTTAACTCTCAATTTTTAGGGAGGTAGGGGAGACATAGAATCCTTTCTTTACTAATTTTGCAATCAAATCCTTTCAATACTTTTAGAAGCTATCACCCAAGTCCTTTGACATTTTGCAAATGAGCTACTTAAATATTCAATTTTTCTTTCTCTTCCATAATTGTTTTCATGACATTCATCAAGCCAAAAACCAAGGTAGTAGAAGTGGTTGTTTTCTTTTGGCATTTAAAGTAAATAAAAAGAGAGAGAGAACAAAAAAGGAAATGTTATAGGTTGTGCGAATGAGGAAACTTACGTGTAAATTGACCCTTTGATTTTTCAACCATGAAAATGGAAATATTATAGGTTATTCTAGGTTGTGCAATAAGAAGGAAACTGAAGTGTAAATTGACCCTTTGCTTTTTAAACCATGGTAGCTTGCTCTTGAATATCTAGAAAATACTTTGGGAATTTTTTTGAAGGTTCATTCTTTCTGGGTGAAATTGGTGTAGTAAGCAATATGTTATTCAATTTTACAAGAAATGGTAAATGTACACTAATGAGTGTGTTGTAATTATTATCTAACAACTGTGAAATGTTATATAAAACGTGTTGGACTTTTGAATGTATAGATAATATTCATTCTTAGTTAAATTCAATATCATACACGTGGTTGTACTCTATACTCCTATGGGTCAATGCAAGATCATGGGGGTCCAAACTAGGCCCTTAAGTGGCAATGAAAATTCAGAAAAACAAAGCTAGGCAACTTGGCATAACAGTTTGAATAATTATTAACATAATTTTAAAAATATGTAAGAACAAAATTTTTAGAAAATTAAATGTAGTTTCTAAGATACTATTTCTTTTTTTGGAAAAAATAAATTTATTTGGTGAAAATTTGAAATTTCAATGCAGTAGTACTAAATTTTCAAGAAAAAATAAAAAGCGGGTTTATTTATGACCAACCTAAGTACAAGAAAAAAAACAATATATTTTTTTGAAACTTTCAATATAAGTAGAGGACAATTGCCCAAATGTATTGCATTTTTTTATAATTTTTTTGCACATAAATAAATAGTTATGGATTTTTTGTTAAAATATTTTAAAAATATTAAAATTTGTTTGTCTAACCATCATAACTTGGTAAAAATTTATGAAATTCAATTTTTCTTTTTTTTATCCTATATTATGGGAAGCATAGAATGTGTTGCATCTTTCAGATTCAAAAAATGTTAAATGTTTTAAGAATTATAGATGTTTTTTAATAAACCTATCTATCAGGACTTTAGTTAAAATGCATGTAGGAAATCAATAATAATTATCCATTTAATTCCAAATAAGGAATATCTTATATTGGTGGAAAGCTGAAAATTTTCTCAATAAACCCTTTTTGTTTCATCAAATTTGGATAAAAAAATTCATCAACCAATTTTATGTCATATAGCCACTTTTTGGACCCCCATGATCCTCCACTCACCTTTAGAATATAATCCAATGATATTATATTATAATGCAACTAATGAATAAATTATTACAAACACGCAACAATAAAATTACAAAATGGATTCCTCCAAGTTGATATATATCGATGTTTTCTATATAGATTATGCAATAAGATAAATAAGCTAGTATGCTTTATTACTATTCAAATTATAGGAGTGATTTATAAGTTTTAAATTTTGTTTATGTTAGTTCTCTTTATATCATAAAAGTGTGATTTATAAGTATTTTAGTTCCATTAACCCCACTACTCTTTCTATTTAAGAAAAACAAGTCTTATAACAGAAAACTAGACTCAACTATCTTACCCCACCAACCCAAGGATCAAATTTTAGAATCAATATAATATTTTATAGATATTCAAATATAAGTTTTTAAGTTTCATTTATGTCAATTTTCTTGCTATTAATAAAAAAAATCTTATAATTGAAAATTAATATTATCTTAGATCAAAACCTTCTTTGTTGGATTTTAGAATAGTTTATCGATTAATGAAAATTCAATTTATTATATTCTCTAGTGTATTTGGAAAAAAAAATCACAATGCTATCACATTACTTATAATTTAATAAATGAATAATGTTATATTGATAATTCCTCTATGTATATATATTTATTTAAAAATTTAGATCTAGATTATGGTTGCATTTTGTGACACTTTTTCTTTGTTTAAAAATTTCAGTCTCTACACACTTTTTCTGGTATGTATCTTGTAAATAACATTGGACTTGATGGTTTCCCCCCAGTTTTCTTTCAGGAATTTTGGGACATTGTCAGCTACGATTTTACCATGGCTGCTAAAGATTTTTTTAGGAGTAGTAAACTGTTAAATAAATTGAACAATACTTTTATTGTACTAGTCCCTAAAGTGTAAGAACCAAAGCACATGACTGACTTCAAACCTATAAGCCTTTGCAACACAGTTTATAAGATCTTCTCCAAAGTCCTTGTCAATCCGATGAAACCTTTGTTAGACAAAATTATCAATAAGTTTCAGAATGGTTTTGTGCTAGGGCGACAAATTCTAGATGTTGCTATTATGACACATGAAATAATTCATTCTATGGAGAAAAGCAAGAATTCGGGTATGGCTTTCAAACTTGACATTTATAAAGCCTACGATAGGGTCAGATGGAAATTTTTGTATTCGGTCCTTGCTAAGGTTGGCTTTAATGATAAAGTGATTGGAATCATTAGAGAGTGTGTGGAATCAGTCTAGTATTCGGTGTTGGTCAATGGTTTTCCTTAGGGGTTCTTTAAGGTGGGTAAAGGTATTAAGCAAGGGGACCCCCTGTCTCCTTACCTGTTCATTATGGTGGTTGAGGTTTTGGGTAGGAACTTTCTATCCTTGTTCAACTCAGGGAAAATACAGGGAATTAGAGCTACCTCCACTCTTCCCCCCTCTGCTCTGCAACAGTTTGTTGATGATAAGTTCTATTTGGGAAGTCATCACTGGTTGAAGTGTGGGAATGGAAGTGTCTCCTAAAGAATTATGCTAGTATCTTTGGTCAATGTATAAATTATAACAAAAGTAACGCTTATTTCTTCAACATTAAGGCTGATCTCCAAGCTAAAATTTTGTCCATTTTGGGTTGTCATAGTGTTGCTCTCCTGGGGACTTACCTTGGTTTGCCCCTAACTGTTAAGGAGGTCTCTCAAAAATTTTGGAATAGTATTTTAGAGAGAATGCAAAAGAAACTTGTTGGTTGGAAAGGCCAACTTCTTAGCAATGCTAGTAAACTCCCATTTTTAAGGCTTCCCTTCAAGGAATTTTTGTCTATTTCCTCTCCCATTTTAGGATTTCAGGATTTGTAGTTGAAAAATTGGAAATAATTCAAAGAACCTTTCAATGGAACATGGTTGAGGAGAGGAAAAGACTTGCTCTTGTGAACTGGGACACTATTTGCCACCCCAAATGGCAAGGGGGCCTTGGGATTAGGAAGATCTCTAACTTGAATAAAGCCCTTATTGCTAAGGCTGGCTGGAATTTGGTTAGGGAACAAGCTAAACAGTGCAAAATAATGAAGGAAAAATATCTAAACCAAGGTCATTTTTTTAGAGCTTTGGACCTGGTTAGTCTTCCCTTTGGTTCTAAAATTTGGAACAATATTTTAAAGTGTAGATCCCTTTTGAAGGAGGGGGTCAAATGTCAAATCAGAAATGGGAGATCTAAATTAGATTTTGGGAGGATTGTTGGATTGGGGGAAAACCCCTTGGGGATAGTCATTTCAACATTTTGTGGGAGCCAATGACAAACCTTATTGGTACCCACGTTGCTGACTACACTACACCTAGAGCTAAATGGAGAAATATGATTCTAACCTTCTCACATAGGTCGAACCTTCTTCCTAAAGTTGTGAAACTCCAAGAATTATTAAATAAGGTAAAGCTTCCTTTATTCCCTAGTGAGGACATGATTTTTTGGGCAAGGAACTAGTCAGGGGAGTTTATGGTGAGGTCCGCTTACCTTCTGCTGCTTAAGTTTGAAGGTGATGAGCACTATTGGAGGAAGGTGTGGAATCATCAACTTATCCCTAAAATTAATTTCTTTTGGTGGACATCCATCCATGGAAAATCTTAACCATTGATAACCTTGTTAAGAGGGGCTTTCAATTCCCTAATTGGTGTACACTTTGCAGAAGAGAAGAAGAATCACTCCCACATCTGTTTATCCACTGCCAATTTGCTTCCCAAGTCTGGCAGAACGTCTTACAAAGGTTGAACATTTCCTAGGTCTTTGATAGAAATATTCACCAATTTATCTTAAATTGGAGATGCCCCTCCAAACATCCTTTAATCAAATAGCTATGGCAGCTTATTCCCCCTCATGTGTGTTGGTGTCTATGGAAAGAATAGAATAACAAGATTTTTAGAGAAAGGGCAAAGAATGTGGATGATTAGCTAATAATCCTTAATAACCTTCTTATAGATAACATCTCGGCCTACAAATGGAAGAACCCTAGCAATCCCTCATCTACTTTGGATAGAAGAATAGCTATCTCATGGAAATTTCCTAGTGATTTCCAATGATTTGATAATTCCAAAAATATCATCAGGAATAATACTAAATGGAAAACCCCCAAGCCACCATGGGTTAAGCTAATTTTTGATGGTGTGGCCAGGGGAGGGATGGCAGCTGGAGGAGGTATTATAAGGGATCATTTGGGCAACCTGGTGGCTTCCTATGTTGGGCACCTAATTGATCACACTAGTAACCAAGCTAAGGGTATGGCCCTTTTGTGGGATCTGATACTTGCATTGTCACTCAGCATCAAGACCATGGAAATTGAGGGTGACTCGATGCTTATTGTGGAAGCCACTAAAGGTAAGATGATTGTGGGGTGGTCTTTGAAAGATATTATTGAGGATATTTCATCCCTCCTTGTTGGACTCTAGGATTTTACTATCCAACATGTCTATAGGGAGGGGAATGTTAATGTTGATAGCTTGGTGATGGTGGGCTTTGATATTGATGGGCTTCAATGTTGGCGAAAGGTTGATTTGCCCCCCCAGGATCTAGCTTGTTTGAGGGAAGATCTTAGCAATATTAATGATGATATCTAATAGGGGTTTTCTAATTTTAGTTGGGCTCCTACTAACTTTGGTTAGTAATCTTGATAGGAGCACAATTTTGAATTATTGGTCGTTGTGTGAGTTGATGGGTATGATGAATTTGTCCTTTGACATGTACGGCCTCCTCTGGGTCCATGGCATGATGACTCTCTTTGTGTCAAGTGGCCAATGGGGCCATTATTACTTTAACCCCCTTAATTTTTGTGTTGAGCCTCATAATCTAGTGGATTGTGTTAGATTTTTTGTGTTGGCTAAGTCTTTTGCCGATATGATGACCTTGCGTGCTTTCAACTTTTTGCACGAGGGAACTACTTCTTGTGAGTGGGATTCAAACAATATTTGCTACCTCCTTTTCCACTTTTAAAATTCTTTTCTAACTGGCCTTTTCACTGTGGACGTTTCTAGACCTAGTTGCTTTCTCTTTTGCCTTGATATCCTTTTCCTGTTCAAGCGGTCTGTAATTTAGGTGTGGGCTCTATGGGTGGGGATTGAGTGTGCATGGAGCCTAATAAGATTGATGAGTGGAAAGTGGATACCACCATTTGGCACATTTTCAAAGAGGGCAACATTTCCTAGTATCTGGAGGCCATGACAAGGCATGACGAGGGTCTTTCGACTAAGTTTGTCACCTCCTGGAAAGATGGGAGAGTTACTATCGGTGAAATTTCCTTTGAAGTCTCAAAGGAGGTAATTTCCAAAGCCACGGGGTTGTTGAATAGTGGACGAACCTAGAAAAAAGCCACGAAAGTTCCTAACTAGATTAGTCTTAACCAATTCTTTTGTGGCAAGGAGAAGTGTATCAAGTTATGTGGTGGGTATGACAAGGAGGCGCTTCTGGAGCCATGGGATAGAATTTGTTTGGTGATCATCAAGTACTTCACGTTGGAGGGAAGGTATGGGGTTTGTTACTATTATCACTTTAATTTCCTTAACGACCTCAGAAACCATCAACACATTTCCATTCCTTTCTTCTTGTCTCATTCTCTTGAAAGCATGGTCTCCAAGTTTGTTGAAGCCTCTAGTTCTGGAAAGAATTTTACTATCTTGCATCAAGGCCTTATGTCTAGGTTATATCACTTTCACATGGCCCTTTTCCCTACTCAACCTATCACTATACAATAGGTTCCTTGTCCACTAGCTCTTGACGAAACCTCAGTTTCCTTTGCCCCTCCCTCTGCAAGCATCATGGATGCGCCAAGCTCAAGCAAGAAGAAATGTTTAAAAAATCTTGCTTTAAAAGCCCTACCACATGGTCCATCTTGAATGGTGCCGGTGTGAAGGGTAAGGATAAGAAACATTTTTCTCCCACCTTGAGACCTAAAGCCAAAGCTTCAAATAAAACTAAATTTTTCCTTAACCAAATCAATTCTGACATCAAAATAGCTGAAGAAATAAACACCCCCCATAGATCTCACAGATTGGTCTCCAAGCAAGACAAGGTGGGTAGTTTTAAAGAGGCCTCAAACTTCGATGGGGGAAATGGAAGTGATAGAAAAATCTAGGAGGAGAAGGTGGCAGGGGAGGATGTGTAGTCTGTCTCGGCAAGTAGTTCCTCCCATGTGTCTAAAAGCTTAAAGAAAGGTTTTTCCAGTGTCAAAGCAGAGGAAACTAAACCTTGGGCCTCAAACACGACCAAGGGGAAGGCCCCCCTGAGGGAAGACTATGTTAAAAAGGAGCAATTTTGGGAGGAGATTGATGTGATGAAGGGGAAAATCGAGAGATTGGAAAAGAAGGTTCACGAAGTGTCGCACTTTTCCCTAAAAGTTATGCATAGATCGGCTTCTAGTCTTTATTTGTTGTAGAAGGAAAATTTAGCGGATGAAGCTGAGGAGGACGCTAGTTTCAAGGGATTGATTAAGTTCCTCATGGAGGACTGGGTGACGGCTTTTTAGGACAAACTATGCATGGAAGAAAAGAATTAAGTTTCTGTCTCTTTTGATTTTGGTTAGTTTTATTATGACTGTTAATATGTATTTAACTTCTTATGACTGGTTTGGCCCTTGGGGGTCTATGGACTTTTTATACTATGTATCATGCTTGCATGATGAACTCTTTAGATGTTTAGTTTCTAGTGTTTTTTTTTGGTTTTTGATATGACTTGCTTGGGGTGATGGTTGTGTCTACTTTGTTGTCACTATGCTTTTAATGTGCTTACTGCGGATGGCCTTGGTGCCTTGTTGTGAAGGGACAACACCCTAGTTTGCTACTTTTTATATCAAAAACATTGGATCTAATAAAAAAATTTATTTTAATTTAATATTTTGTACCTAACCTAAATTTCACTAAGAAATATATCCTTTTTAAGGAACACATTTTTATAGTTAAAATAGTGACTTATGTCCCTAAGTTTTCTCAAATCTAGAGGAGAGTCTAGAGTATGTTCACTTGGTATAAGGGTAGCATTGTAAGAGTTTCTTCTTAAGATTAAGGGATATTTCCACATACTATAAGACACATGTTGAGAGAGAGAGGTTTGTGGATGTAAAGAATGAATTTTCCTTTCTTTATATTTAAGTCTACCGATTTTCTTTGTAATTTAAATCTGAAAGAATAATCACAAAGTAAATGTATACATATTAAAAATCTAAAAAAAAAAATTCCTAAAGAAAAAAACCTAGCCAAAACCTTTTGGACCATTGGAGTTAATGGTATTTCACATTTTTTTATCATTGGGGTTATGGTATTTCACATTTGTTGGACCATTGGGGGTATGGTATTTCACATTTATTGGAGTGTTTAAAAGGATCTATGAGATGGAGTATGTTGGGTATGTTGCAAAAATCATTTATGTTGATAGTTGAGGATGAATAGAAATGGTATGGAACATCTCTAGGAGTTTTGAATAAAATTTATGAACCTTAGAATGACCTTAAATTTTTCTACAATTTCATTGATTTGAATAAGTAGTGAATTCCACTATCTACTAAGTTGAACTTTTCTTTACCATGATGATTGTGTCAGGTACCATAGAAAATTGGTTGAATACCATTATGAATGTGTGCTGACCCTAGTAGAACTAACACCTCTAATAAATATTAGATAGGATGTGAAATAAAAATGGTTTTCATCATTTTGTTTTCCGATATTTTATTTAATCTTCTATTTTTTCACATATGGGAGAAAGGGGGAATATCATATATTTCTTTCCCATGGTTTGAGTGGGTTTTGATTTCATTGGTATGGTAGACAATAGGTGTTATTGGAGCTTCTAGATTATGTAGATCAAATCCATTGTGACATTGTAAAAATTTGTACTCAACCTTAAGTGCATAGTAGAATAAGGACTAATTTGTTCTTTAGAGGTGGAATTTTTTTACATGACATTATATTTTGTAAAAGGCATTAGGTTTTCTCCATAGTAACTTGTATCTCAAACCAAATTAATTCCCAAACCAAGGGAATGAGCCCAATAACATCTCCTAAACATGCTAACATCCCTTAAATGAACCCTCTTGAACTAGGAAACCATACCTCAAGATCCATATGCATGAGAAGAGAAAGCATAAAACATGTTGGTGTGAATAAAATTCTTGTACCTAGATAATTCACTCACTAGGTAATTAGGGGACATATTCACATGTTAAGTTTACTTAGGAAAATATTCTTTCTAGAAGTCTTAGTTGGATTTTCTAGAACTTATCTAGTTAATGCATCATTTCCTAGGTGTTCAGGTTGTTGGTTGTCTCATATAATAGGATTAAGACACATGTCATGATCTTTTCTTATCCTATCTCTCTACCTTGTATTTATAAGCAATGCATCTCATATACATTGCATAATATTCAACCTTTATTCAATCTTGCATCGTGAAGCAATATTTCTTGTAATTCTCTCTCTTGTGGAAGTGGTTTTGGTCTAGAAACTATTCCTGGGGGTGTTGGGGATTCACTTCATTTTTTTCTTCGTAGTTTGTTCAAGATCAGTTTCCACTTGTTCCTGGTTTGTCATAGTTTGTTGTGATTGGGAATGTACCTAATTGGATTGTGGCATCTTCATCATCCAAGAACTTAACAACACATGAATAGATTTCAGAGACACAATATTCAAACATATGGATTCCTCTTCCTACCACTTCCTATCTAGAATTAGAAACATTCCTACAGTTGTACTTGGTGTATCTTCTTCCCAAGGGGAGAAACATTGTTTGTAGGCATTGGATTTTGTTTTGTCTTGAGACATTAACCATACTTGTAGGTGATCACACATTGTGGGGGGGATATCTCATCTCTCTATTACCCTCTTATGGGGGGTCATTGATTGTATATACATGATGTATGTAGTCCTTGGGGGGTATCATTGATTTCTCCATACATCATGTTTGTTTTTTGTTTTTGTTTTTCTCTCTTTTGGAGAGGATTTTTGTCCCACTAGGTTTTCTCATTTTCTCCAATTGTGAGAGATTGCATTGTGTGTGTACATGGGTACCTAACATGGCCTAGTAGTCGGGACCCATCTTCATCTTCATCTTTGCATAGTGTGCATAATAATATTCTCCCTAAGTTGCACTTAAGGGGGGGTGTTGGTGTGAATAAATATCTTGTACCTAGATAATTCACTCACTAGGTAATTAGGGAACATATTCACATGTTAAGTTTACTTAGGAAAAAGATTATTTCTAGAAGTCTTAGTTGGATTTTCTATAACTTATCTTATCTAGCTAATGCATCATTTCCTAGGTGATTAGGTTGTTGGTTGTCTCATATAATAGGATTAATACACTTGTCATGATCTTGTCTTATCCTATCTCTCTACCTTGTCTTTATAAGCAAGGCATCTCATGTACATTGAATAATATTCAACCTTTATTCAATCTTGCATTTTGAATCAAGCTTTCTTTCCATTCTCTCTCTTGTGGAAGTTGTTTTGGTCTAGAAATTGTTCCTAGGGGTGTTGGGGAGTCACCATTTACTCCCAAAAAACATAATGCATCTGAAAATAATAATGGGCAATAAATCTCAAATGATAAACCATCAAGTAGACCAAGAGTGTGGAATGAGAATTCTCCTCCAAGATATCCAAGTCATCATGAATCATCTAATAACAATCTCCTCATAGGTCCATGTTGAACTCACATCCAACTGAGGCGTAGAATCCTTAGACTTCCAATTGAAACCTTATCAATGAGTAGCTATTAAAAAACATGTCTTTGATCCTGAGAGATCTCCTAGCCTCACCTATGTCTACAAGTATCCATGAGTACCTATAACCGGTCAAACCATCTCAAACTCCAAATTCAACATACCACCACCATGAAGCTCCTAAGAAAATAATCAATATACTCAATAACAAGAGAACCAACCAAGATCAAAATCAAAGTCCCAATAGTTGAATCAAGAACTCAATCATGACATCATGATCTCACATCTCCTCAAAAGAAGATCATATGCTCCAATGAACATATCATGTAACTATTGTTGATGTGTTTTTTATGCACTTCTCAACATAGGTAGTGCATAGGTGCACTACCTCTCTTGAAAGACAATCTTCCACAATCAAATTGCAGAACACTATCCCAAGGTCTCTAATGTTAGGTCTTGAAAGTGCTTGGAATATCTTAGAGTATTTATGTGATTTACTGGAATCACAAGGCAAACTTACGTAGCTGGATGCAAGGTGGATCTTCAAATCCGAAGTTCCTAAGATAGGAAATGAAGTGCATTTTGTTGTAGGTTCAAACAAAATTCTAAAACTTCGATGTTTTCTTCAAGTTTGACTTTACAATGTGCAGTGAACCTTAGCATAGGCTATTTCTAAAAAAAAGGAAAAGAGTAGGGAAGAGGGAAGGTTCCTGGATCTACAACTGACTGTGAACAGTGATCATGGTGGAAATGTTGTAGCTTATACCAGCCTGGCCTTCCATGGGCATTGCTATCTATGCAATTCGGGATCCGGAAGCATCCATTGTTATTTATGATATTACTTTAGGCTTTTTCTTTTTTTTAGTTTAGCTTTGTGCTCGGGCTAGGATATCTTCTAGCCTTGCTCTTGGATCCTTAGGAGTGAGATTCATCTTTTCAAGTTGTTTTTTCCAACCACTCGGGCATGGGAGACTCCTCTTTTGATGGCTCTTGATCGCCCTCACCCTTCTCTGTCAGGCCTTTAATTTGTGCACCTTTCACCTTAGTGTTGTCTCCCTCTTCCTCATCAAAATCCAAGTTGAATGTGAGGTGCTTGATGGGAGGTTTAGTAATCAACTGTCCTTGGGGACTTCCTTCCTCCTCGGTTTCCTTTTCCTTTATGTCTTCAATTTTTTCTTCTTTGTGCGGGTACCCCTTAAGCTGGTCCTCTTCTTTGTCTTTTTCTTCTATGGGAGACAACACAATTTTTAGTTTTTTTTCCTCTACAGGGGTTTCCACAATTTTTGTTGTCTTGTCACCCTCCTCCTCTTCTCTGAGAGGTGAGATTTTTGCCTTTTCTTCATCGTGTTTTATTTTTTTGGCCATCTCTTCTTCAAGATCGTCATCAAATATTTGTACGATGACCTTACCACCAATATCCTCCTCCTCATCTTCGCTCTCAAAAGAGGTTGTTCCTTCCTCCTCGTAGGCCACCCGATCAATATGTCAATGCTCATACTCAAGGTGTTCATAATATTCATCAGCCTCCTCCTCAATTGACTTTGAGGTTTCTTGCTCTCGCCTCTCTGATTCCTCGGATATCAACATTATGGCCTCCATTGCTAGCGGTCCCACAAGAGGTTGTGAGGGTGTGACAGAAGTGAGGACCTACGCTAAGGCAACCTGAAGGGTGGGTTCCATAAAGATTTGGGAGAGCTCAGAAGGGAGGCTTTGCATGTGTTTCAAGAAATCCTCAGGCAATGTGGGAGTGGGCATTGGTGTTGCTATTGTAGCTAATGGGATCGATGTAGGTGACATGGTAGCAGAGGAAGGAGGGATATTCACAACAGAGGAGGAGTCAATCACTATTATGGGATTAACCGGAGGCAAAGGGGCAAGGTGGACTAAGATTTCCACTGCCAGCGGGGATGTGGCGACCATGGTGAGGGAGATAGATGATGGGATAGTTGAGACTGGGAGAGCTAGAAGAGGTTTTAATGGAATCCTCCTTTCTTCATCACCTTCTTGGATTATAGGTGGCTCCATGGTGTCACGTGTTCGCTTGAGCTTTTTGGAAGGTGAACCTCCAGAATCCTTCCTTGTGTAAACCTTGGGAATTGGAGATTGCTCTGTTTCCGTTCCCTTCCTCTTCTTTGATTTGGTGATAGAAGGAGACTTGGATGTCCCACCCATTCAAGTTGTGGCGGCGACATCCTTGATGGCACTAGGTTCACTCTTCAACCCTTCATATGTCAGGGCCACTCCCTATTGCTTTAGTCATCTCACTTGTCTATTAACCCATTCTTTGGTTCAGGCCACGATGGGTTAAGTCATGATTTCCACGTCATCGACCTCCTACTGATCCCAGTCGATTGTGGGCAGCGGTAAGTTAGCGACTATATTATACCGGGGATCCATGATAGTGCTTTCATCTTCTACTACTTGGTCTAGTATGGGAAACATTTGTACCCTTCTCATGAAGTGTGCAGTCATCCTTATATAGTACCTGACACACACTTCTTTGTCATCTTGGAAATTTTCCCATAAATCCTCGACATCATGTAAATGGGCATATTCTGATCCTAGTGCTTTTCTTACATGCCCATACCAGTCCATCCATGGGTGAGGAGTGTTTAGTTGGAAGTGGTACTGTGCCAATTCCTTTTCTCAAATTTCAGCACACTAGGAGGTTTGGAATTTATACATACCCTACCCGAAGGTAAAGGAATAAGAGATCCCTGCCAAGTGCTTACTGTTGTCGAGAGAGTTCCAATATTATTATCTGGTCATTGGGGTACTGGGGCAGCTTATTCGGTCTCTCAGTGAAACCTGGGGCACGAATGTATGTAAACTTGGGGAATTGTAGGTACAAGAAAGCGTATTGCTTGAGGAATGCTTACGCGTTGTGAGAAACTCTCCTCTCAAAATCTCCTCCCAGTAACGTGACCTATAAAGGCATCGTTCACCCTGCAATATTCCTTCTTGAAGTTCTAAAATTGGAGCTAGGGATATCAGTCATAGGCCTTCAACTTTTGGCCTGGCTCCTCCTCGGGTGCCACAAATAGCCCGCTATACTACCTCTACTTTGCAAGTGAATAGACCAGATAGGAGGTCATGTAGAATTTGGAGCTCTTTTTAATATTCATAAACTGCTCATGGAAGTAGTTGCTGATAATACCTCCCCAGTAGAATGAGGCCTTCATGGTGACGTCTTTGTTCCCATGGATGATTTGCTCAATGAAGTACACCATCCATTCTTGAAAGAATGCGGCAAAAGGAAGGCCCATTACTCGGCTCAGCATGGTCACTAAGTCATGATAGTCTTCATGGAAATCATTGCGAAAGAGTTCATGAGGGACCTTTGCAGCACTTCTTATTTTCTCCTTGAGCTAGAACTGGTTTATCAATCTTCTGCAACCCATCGGGTCCTCATCCCAAGTTTCCTTTCCCTTCTCCATTGTGGGCACTTCCATTTCCTCAAAGGTAGGAATGTGGAAGGCCTTTGTGATCCCCTCGGGTGACATGTCAGCAAGAATATTCCCATCTCTGTCAATGATGGTCCTTGTTTCAGGTTGGTAGGCCTGCTGATAGGCCATGACGAGCTTAAATAAGGGATGGGGGGAAACCGGCAGCTTTTGCAATTCCTCTCTACCTGATTAATCTAGCATTATCGGTCCTTGGGTGAATTCTGACCCTTTTCTTGAACTCATCAATGTCGACCTAGCTGACGTTGGTGTCAAAGATTTCCTTCTAGTCTATGGTGACCTTTGATCACAATGGTTCACCTTGGAACTAGAACTTCATTTGGTCTTTATCCTCCTTCCCATGAGGAGTTTTGCTTAATTTATTTAATTTTTCCTTCTTTGTAGTTCCCGCTAAAGGTCCTACACTTGATTCCATATATCATGCACACATGGACATAATGAGTATAACCGATTACAAAGGTATGAGCGTTAGTCAAAATAAAATTTAGACAAAGTATGATTCATAAAATCAAATGTTTTCTTCAAGATATCATTATCCATTTACTGGAGGGACTTCGGACAATCCGGGCCTAGAGGGTTGAAATTCCCTGGCAGAAATGTTGTTTTGAGGAGGTGAATAGGGTAGCGTGATCCAGATGATTTCTTGACTTCAAATTTTGGTGGTTTGAGGGGCTCATATTGAAGAGGGTTGAATTTAAGCATGTGGGTCGAGATTAGATTTCAAATTTGAGGTCACTCAGGTCACCTTTGGGCCTCCCGGATGTTCAGGCCTGGAAAGCTACCAAACATCCATTTTTTGAGGTAGTAAGTCAGAAACGAAGTTCTGGGGATGGAACTCTAGAGAACAGGACCTAGAGGGTCAAAGGAAGGCAAGCAGTTCGAGACCTGAGGGCTGGAGAGACGTCATGGTTTCGCCATCACAGAATGGAAATCTAGAAATGGAAACCCAGATGGAGCGATCTGGAAGGCCGAACCCGACATGAAACTTGGACTCAGATTTTTCATTTGAAGTTTTTTTTTTTTTGGCTGAAAAGGAGGGCAGAGCTCGGAGCCCAGAATGGTGAGCACAATTTTCCCATTTAGGGAAGTGGGCAAAGGATAGAAGTCTAGAGTTCGGGGCCTGGCGAGAGAAAGGACGCTTTACTTCAATATTGTGTTGGGCTGCGAATGAGGGCCCGGGACCTGGGAGTTCTTTGCTTGATGGTTGCCTCAACCAGGTGAAGCCACAATGGAGGTCCACGGACAGAAGTCCGTGGACCGGTACCCAAGGTCATGACAGGAGGGTTATCCTTGGTGAAAACATTAGATGGCATTTTGAGAGGCGGACTCTCAGGGCCAGGGAGATAGGGTCACTCCGTCATTTTTTGAATGGCGAATGCTAAGAAGAACTTTGAAAGTGGAAGTCCAGGGTTTCAGGCCCGGGAAGGAAAAATGGAGGCCCATTTTCAGAGTGTATTTTGTGGCCTTGATGGCAATTGGATGAAGGAAGTCTAAGGATCCAGGCCCGAGAGAAGGTGCAGTCGTCTGGTGTTTTATTTTTGAATGTTTCAAAGGTAGTGAAAGGAAAACCCGGGCTCGGAAGGCATGAATGCCCCAGGGAAAAGAATGGTCGCGACAAGGTTAGGTTTCAGATGCAAAATTGAGGGTGTTTTGGAAGTTTTCTGAAGATTCTAAGATGTGGGTTTTCTAAGTGTTGCTTTTATCTATCTATCCAATGCATTTTTAATCCATGTTATCCAATTGTAGGCATTTAAAATTGTGAAAAATTTCTCGAGAGTGGAAGCGGTGAACCTACCTCAGAAGTCTAATGAGGGAGGCTGCTAAATCCACCAAGGATCAGTAAATGAAGGAGGTGGGCGCGGGGGCGAAAATTGATGAAGGCAACGAACTCTCTGGGCAAGCGCTCTAACCTCCTTCTGAAATACTGACAAGTGAAAATGACAGGCTGGGACCTAATATTTATAACCCCTACCATTAATGTCTTCATTTAATGTAGCTACAACTAGCGGAGTGGTATGTAAGGTTCAAAAATCATGGACAACTAGGGGAGATCTGGGGTCTAGGAGCCTAGAAGGTGTGAGATGGTGGCCGCTCAAAAACTGCCTTTTAAGATCGACGGCGAGGAGAGATTTGGACCCCGGAAGGCAAAGCGTCGACAAGTGTTCATCGCCGCCAGAAATGGCAAATGACGAAGGGAATTTTGGGAAGAGTGTCCCTGACAACCAGGTCTAGAGGACACAAAAGCAGTCAAAACTTTGCGCAAAAAATACATGGCGGCCGCTGACAAATTGGGGACCGGGGTTCAAAAAGGCAGACGCCTTTTGTTGTTTTGAATGGTGAACCACGAGAGGAATCTCGAAGGCAGAAACCCAGTGGGCCAGGCCTGAGATGACCTAGAGCCACTGGCAAAAGAAAACTACCAAGGAAAACCCGAAAAGCCTCAACCAAAGATGAGTGGGAAAAACATGATCACTTTAGGACAAGATTCAAGTGGTATGTTGACCATTAGGAATGCCAAAATGGGGCACGCAAAATGAGGCAGCAACAAAATGACCCGACAAGGCAAAAGAAAAGAGGGTCCCTGTTTCGAATGGGGTGTGTGTGTTGAGGGCACAACAAATGGTGACTTTGTTGAGAAACACTCCTGAGCATTCTAGGGATAAGCGTTCATTTAGAACCCAGAATCTCTAGTTTCGCAGACCAGGAGTAGACCTTCAGAAGTGAACTAGGAGAACAAGAACCTTAGTTGGGTCAGTATATGAGACATCTCAGAAGTGTGTGTCATGGATTCATTCCTTTCCCCGAGACTGCACCAAGTGGTTGTCAATCCAACCAAGCAAGCTACATGGATCGTCCAACACCAAAAGTAACCTAGACATTTCCCCTTTGCCAGTCAGGCATCCATATCCCCGACGGAGTTGTTGTGACCCCAGGGATATTGCTCTACTACCAGCCGGACATCCATAGCCCGATAGACTTATCCACACACCCATACGGTAGGTTAGTTTCAGAATTTTCTCTCTTGATTTCTTTCGATATTTCTTCTGACTTGTCTTCTTTTCTTATCTTTTGCTTGACCATGTAAGCGTCGAAGCCTACAAAGGGTTTGGGAATCGCAGTGGTCACTTGAGAGGACTTTGGATTTTCACTTGCTAGGGTATCATAGTAGCCATTGTATAGTCCTTAGGAATAGTTAACATGTTTTTATGCGAGATCTGAGATATGCGTAAAAAGAGCCAACCAAGGGTCAAGGTCTAAAACATAGTTCAAACGAGGAGGTCACTCCTAGGCGGCTTTTAGGGACCAATAGTTGGGAATGAATGTTTATCTAGAGAATACTAAGAACAAACAACAAAGTGATCCATTCATTCAATTAGCACAGCCACCATAAAGAGATGGAGAATATCTTTCAAAATGAAACAGTCGGGACGAGTAGAACAATAGCATAACGGAACACAAGCAAAGAAAAAGACAACCTATTCTATCATATATACATGTATTTGCAGGAAAGAGCCCGCGGGAGCTCAAGCTTGAAAGTAATGCTTTAGATGTTGTTCATTGACCAGCAACGGGATATTTTCACCAGTTAAAGTCTTCAGGCGGAAAGCATTATCTCCCAAAATTTCTACTATTTGGAAGGGGCCAAGCCAAAGCTTGTCAAATATTTTGTGTCCCCTTTCCTTTCATGGGCCTTGTCCTAGTACAGGACTAAATTGGAAATTCTAAAGACCTTCATCTTGGCTCAATGGTCAAACCATCTCTTAACCATGCCCTGATGTTTAGCGAAATTTTCTATTGCATGGTCTCAAACTTCTTCTAAATTCAAGAGCTCAGCTAACCAAGCTTCTCTATGATCTCCTCCCTTGTAGCAATTGTTGATAAATTGGAGAGTGGGAATCTTCAGGTGGATAGGAAATATGGGCTCTAGGCCGTAAACAAGATGGAACGGAGAATCACCAAGGGCAGCCTTGTGGAGAGTGCGATTTTCCCAAAGGGAGAAACAAAGCTGGGTGTCCCAATTTTGGGGATTCCTATCTAGCAACTTGTTGATTACCATGATCAAGTTCCTGTTTGTAGATTCAGCGAGGCCATTTCCTTCAGGGTAGAAATTAGATGAAAATTTAAGGGCGATCCTGTAGTCAAAGGCCCAACCAGCAAATTTTAATGAAGCAAAATCAAGTCCATTATCACACACCAATGCATAAGGACAACCAAAGTGATTTAAAATGAAAATTTTCAAAAAAATTGTAACTACCTCAATTGTGCATTGGTTACATACAATTTCTTATGTCCATCTAATACAGTAATCAGTAGTGGTAAGAATATCCCTATGTCCTATGGATGATGGAGGGCTTATCGAACCAATGAAATCAAGGCCCCATTGTGCAAACGACCTTACCTCCAGCACAGGCTGCAGTGGGACAACAACATTCTTCTCCTTGGTGGCAGTTGTCTAACATGTGTGACATGAGCGAACATGGTAGTGAGCATATTTGAAGATAGTTGGCCAATAATATCCCGCCCTTAATATTTGATGAGTAGTGGAGGGCTCGGATCCATGACCAGTGCCAAACTTATCATGAAACTCCCTACGGACCCGATTTGCTTTTTCCTTAACAAGACATCTTAAGTAAATACCTTCATGATTTTTCTTGTATAAAATGGACCCCTGCAACATATAACCATTTCTTTTCAACCTAAGGACATGCTTTTGGACTCCCTACAGGTGAGGTGGACACCTGTGGTTTAACAAATAATAGATGACGTTCTCATACCATTCTCCCGGGGAAACACCTTCGAGCTAGTATTACTGTACCATGAGTTTGGGTCCAGCCTCTACTGCTGCATCAACAATCATGTGGGTAAGTGCATGTCCTCTCACCAACCTCATCAGTTGGATTTCCATATCATATTCCTAGAGCATGGTGACCCATTTGGATCTTTGTTCACCTAATTCAATTTGCATGAGCAGTGCTTTACTGCCGGGTCAGGGACAATGACAAACACTTTGTTACGCAAGATATAATTCCAGAATTTCTTTACTCCCCGTATGAGGGCATATGCCTATTTTTCCATGTTGTGGTATCACAATTCAACATCTTTTAAGGGAGCACTCATGAAGGCAATTAGGTGCTTACTTCCCTCATCATCTCTCTGAGTCAACATGCTAGCACATGAATGCTCTAAAGCGAATGAGTAGATGTAGAATGGCTTCAGATAATTTGGGTTGACTAGCACAGGTACTTCAGCAATGGCCCATTTGATTTCTTCAAAATCTTGTTTGGCTTCGGGAGCCCACTCAACTTTGGCATCCTGTTTTAACATGGCGTTGAGTGTTTAACAATCTCAGCAAAACCCGTGATGAACTTCTTGATAAAATTGATCTTTCCAAAGAAGGACTTTAATTCTTTCTTGCTACTCGGTGGTGGGATTTTTAGTAAGGACTAGATACGTTCAGGGTCTATAGAGATTCCCTGCTCTGAAATGACATGTCCAAGCAACCTACCTTCAGTTACACCGAAAATACACTTTTTTGGGTTAAGGGAAACTCCAAACTCCCTACATCTTTGAAACACTTTGCATAAATTGGAGACGTGGTCGCTCTACCTTTTAGAAAACACAGTCAAATCATCCATCTAGATGATTATTCATTTTCCAATCAGATCCTTGAAGGCGATATCCATGGCATGTTGGAAGGTGGCCCTAGCATTGATTAGCCCAAAAGGAATTCTCCTGTAAGCGAACATCCCCCACTTGGTGGTGAATGATTTCTTATGGTGGTCTTCATACTGTACCATCACCTGGTTATATCTGGAATACCCATCAAGGAAATACATCATTTGGGAGTCGTTGACGATCTATAGCACCTCGTCCAATGAAGGCACTAGATAGTTGTCCTTTTTTGAAGCTCTATTCAGATTATGAAAGTCCACACATAATCTAATTTCTCCATTCTTTTTTCTAACCGGGACCAAGATGGCTACCCATGGAGAATGCCTGACTGGGAAGATAATTCTTGTTGAAAGCAACTTTTGTACCTCTTTGTAAATGATGGGCTCTAACAAGGCATTAATGGGGCGTTGTCACTGGCAGAATAGCTTCACTTCTGTCTCGAGAGGGATGGTGTGCATGATAATGGAGGTGTCATAAGTCTTGAGATCTTTGTAGCTCCATGCCACCACATCATGATTTTTCTACAAAGCATCAATGATTCCTTTATTTTCTTCAGGCGTGCACACTTTTCCAATAAACACATTTTTGGTTTCCCTAGTTGTCCCAAGGTTGTGAGCATCGCACTAGTTGCTTATAGCTTCCTTCTTTGTCTGTCGGTCATGGTCCCTAATCTGGTCCAAATCAAATATATGTTCGAGTTGGACCATGCCCCTAGGAATCGTATTGGTCTTGAGGTTAATAATCCCCTCTATGTCCAATTGGGCCTCTTCAAGGTCAGCTTCATCAATTATTTGGGTGGTGAAGACATCTGAACTCGTGATGAATTCAAGGATGTTCCTATCGTCATTGAAGCTTGAAAGTGAGTGACATTGTCCAAGATAGATGATGTAGATGTCAACTCAACTATAAACTTCTTAAGCCCAGACAAGGAAAGGGGCTACAGAGTGCTGGTTGCTTGAGCCAAGGCATCGGCTGTATGATTATGATCCTGAGGGATCAATTGGATATTAAATGCATCTAAGCCTTCCAAGAGATCCCAAACCCTATCCCTATAGTTCGCAAGTCTTCTGTCATGGCAAGAAAACAATTTTCTAAATTGTTTAACTATAAGTTCAGAGTCCCCGAACACTTGCAATATTTTAACATTTTTCTTTAAGTCCATAAGAAGACCATGCACTAATGCTTCATATTCCGCTACATTATTGGTGTAATGAAACTGCATCTTATGGGCAACAAGAAAGCTCTTACCCATTGGATTGATGAGCTCGAACCCGACACCAACTCCTTGTTTTGATTTAGATCCATCAAATCAGAGTGTCCAAATTTTGGAAAGCTTTTTGACTTTGAGTTCAACTTGGCTCTGACTTATTTTCAATTGGGCGGTCGCTCTCATAATATTTTGGGAATCCTACAACCTAGTGCATTGGATAGCAAGAAGTTCTGCTAGCACGTCCCTTGGTGTTTCCTTCTAAGGGACAACTGATTCTTTGACATACTCTACTATTGTTTGGCACAGACAACAATCAAACTCGAAGTGGACAACATTGTGAATCCTACACCAATTTGGTAGTAAGAGATCCTATAAATTCATTCGGGTGCCCAAGCTAAGTTGGTCCCTTGCACATTTTTCCATGAATTCCTCAAAACCACTAAGTAATCCCAAGTTGTCACCTTCATCAGTTTCATCGCCTGATTTCATCAGCATTTCCGTATTTGGAGGCATTTGAGTAAGGTCGATTGGAGGGTTGCACTGTACTAAGAGTACTTTCGCGGCATACTCTTCTTGAGGTTTGAATTCATCTTGACAGGCCAAGGGACAGTAATTTCCCAATTCTATCTCAACAAACAGTACCTCATTTAGGTTTTTGTACTCTGTGATCATATATTTCATACGGGGCTTGTGATCTACACGGATTTGATTTGGCAGCCCTTTCCATAGCAGCCACATGTGAGAATGGTCTGTGGCAGCATATCCATTCAACGTTTTGGTGAATTCTCTTCCCAAGATGATCCCATATGCATCGGGAATGTCAGCCACTTGAATATCAATGACTTGTTGTATCCTTGGATCTACAACAATTTGCATCAATATCCAATTCATTTCTCTCACAATGTTGATCTTTGTTTTGTCTAGCTAAGCCACCTTCCTCCTAGAGGGTGTGGGAGTAATTCCAAGAGCCTTACATACTGCCAAAGGCATAACATTGGCAGATGCTCCTGAATCAAGTAGGCAGTTATGCAATTTTTTCCCAAATATCTGAATGGTGGTAAGGAAAGGGAGAGTTTCCAATCTTCCTTGGAAGAGGCCCATGGGTGCGTCTACTTGAACTACTTGAGCTTTGTTCTTATCACTAGTTTTATCCTTAATCTACCTAGATGGTTGATCCTTAGAACTCTGCCTATTGTTCTGGTCTAGTTCTTTCTTCGGCTATTTACCCGTAGACTAATTTAAGAGAACATCCTTCCTTTTCCCAACATTATCCTGTATCACGAGTTCTTGCCTAGGTTGTTTGAATGTGACTCTTTTGGCCAAGGCCTCCTGTGTCATGCTAAAGGATGGGTTCCATTGAGTACCCTCAAGAAGGTATGCCTTACAACAGGGACTTTGAGTAGTTCAAAGGCAGAAAAACTAATTTTTACTTTCTTGAACTCTTCTGCTACATATTCACCCATCTGCTCAATCTCAGAGTCGAAGGTCCATCCTACTGCAGAGCTAGAAGGTTGGACCTCCCTTTGACTCGATTGATTTTGGGGTTGGCCTAGAGGCTGATTTTGTGCCTGATTTTGAGGCTTATCCTTGTCGAGATATTGGGTGGGTACATGGGGAAGCCCGGGATTGTTGCTAGCATTAGGGTCAGGTGGGGTAGTAAAATTGTTTGGTGGAGTAGGAGAGTTAAAGGGTCCACTTGCTTGCCTATTTCTGAGGAAGTAAGGGGTTGTTCTCTGGTGAGCATGTGAATTTCATCTACATACGGTTCTTCCTCATCTACTGGACCATTATCTACTAAATCAAAAAGTTGAGCCAAAGTTTGCTCGTTGCTTACCTCTTACACTTCTTCGCTTTTATAGGAGTAGGCTCGACCTTGGGCTGATTATGGTCGCTTCGCAAAAATGATGCCTACTTTACCATGGGATAGGAGGAATCATAAGGCTTAGACAGAACGATGTATTTGCAGCTGGCACTATCAGTAGCATTTTGGACCTTAATTTGAAAGATTTTTGTAGCTGTCTGGAATTCATGGCAATCCAACTCGATGTGTCTATTGCTCTTGTGAATCTGGCACCATCTAGACAAGATTGCCTCTATGAGGTACACCCCACTGGCCATTCTCTCATTGTTGGCCAGCTAATCAAGAGGAGTAGGGATGCCTCTATTATTGGGCTTCGTATTCCATGTGCGATTCTGCCTTTGAGAAGGTCTCCTCTCGGAACTTTGATTCATATTCCACCCTCCATCATAGTTATGCTCGGAAGAGGTGCTTGCTTCCTGATTGTCCCTGTTGTCTCGGCTATCCCGAGTAAGATTGTCCTAGAGGTTACGTTGGGATTCTTGTAACTGATTATTCTGATTCTTTAAGTGCATCATTTTCGTGGACATTTTTTGTATCATCTCTGTTAGCTCTTCCAATTTGTCTTTCTCAGTAGTACTGCTTGGATGCGGTGTCAAATTTTGGAGAAAGACAGGTGAGGTTACTGGTTGATTCTGATGCACCAGGAGGAATTCTGGTCCCGAAAAAAATAGTGGTGCCTACAGTTGTTGATAATACACATGTTGTTGGGGAGCCTGAGTGTAACTTTGTTGTTGTTGGTACTACAAATAAGAAGGTATAGGAGGTGTGTAATTCATTGGTTGTCCAGGGTGTTGAACGATGGCCAACTGAGGCACATGGTTCATAAGAGGGGTCTGATTAGCGAATGCTTGTTAAGACCTTGAATCTGCATTGGGTGAGCTACTAGTCCCAAAGAAGGCAGCGGGCCGAAGATATTTTTCCCCAAATTTGCACTGGCAGTAACAGCCTCTATATAGGTAGTCACTAATGTGGTGAGTGGCGGATGCATCCTCTTTACCAAGGCAAACGTAAGGTTGTCCAATGCCGCATAATAGACTGGGAGAGTTGTGGCATCATTATGAAGGTATGGGTCCTAAAGCCTTGTGAAGGCACGATGAAAGTGGTCATTAAAGGATCCAATGGGTTCGTTGACTTCCCTCCTAATAGACACAAACTTCCTACATAACTCTGAGGGGCTGATTGGGATCTTATATTTTTGCAGGAAAGCATTCTTCATTAGGTTCCATGAGATAACCAATCCCCTCGACAGATTGATGTACCAATAGAAGGCTTCCTCGCCCAATGAATTTGGAAAAAGGAAGCATGCAACATCTTCATGATCGAATTGCATTTCAGTGACTATTGTTTAAAATATTTTGATGTGCTCCTCAGCTGTCCTTTGCGGGTCACGAGGATTGAACTTCAAACAAAATCCTTCTAGATTCTTGGGCATATCATGATAAGCCGTGAAGTGTATCAACGAAGGATTATGTGTCAGCCAAGCCATGGCAGGAGGTAGAGATGGTATTTGTTGTTGAGGAACAACAATCTATAGCTATGTCTGTAAGAGGACAGTAGCACGGGCTGTGGCTGTTTGGATTGTACCTTGGGCTTGAAAGGCCAGGAGAGAGACAACTTCTTGGCTGCTAGAGATAGGGGTGGAGATGCAGTTTTGAATGGTCGGGAAGATGAGGAGGAAGAAGTGGCGTTTCCTCCCTTAGTTCGATTTACCCTTGTAGGAGGCTACAACTCTTACAATTCTACCTTATTTGGTGTCGATCGTAAAACTCTTTGAAATCTTTTTAAGGAGAACAATCTGATTCAATCTAGCTTCACAAGGCCCTCCTTCTAGCACCAGTTTTGTTGATGTGTTTTTTATGCATTTCTAAAACAAGCAGTGCGTAGGTGCACTACCTCTCTTGAAAGACAATCTTCCACAATTAGATTGCAAAACACTATCCCAAGGTCTCTAATGTCAGGTCCTGACAGTGCTTGGAATATCTCAGTTGATTTATGTGATTTGCTAGAATCACAAGGTGGACTTATGTAGTTGGATGCGAGGTGAATCTTCAAATCCGAAGTTTCTAAGATAGGAAATGAAGTGCATTTTGTTGTAGGTTCAAATAGCAGTCTAAAAATTCAATGTTTTCTCAAGTTCAACTTTACAATGTGGAGTGAACCTTAGCATAGGCTATTTCTAAAAAGAAAAAAAAGAGTAGGGAAGAGGGAAGGTTCCTGGATTTGAAATTGACTGTGAACAGTGATCATGGAGGTTCTGCTATGGACAACTCACTTCAAACAAGATTCCACTTAACCAAGAAATCTATAGTATCGTAAAATCAATGCTATCTTCAAAGGTCTACAAATGCTTTACCATTCATCCACCATTTACATGCATGAATAAAGATAAAGGTTTAAAGAGCAGCTTCAATTTTTAGCCTAGGCTAACTTTGCAAGGCCATTTACCAGCAGCAAATAGCAAAAAGTATGGGATGGAAGTCATCAACACAACATAAATTTCTATAATCATGGAACAACATGACTAAGATCTATCAAGGCAAGAATGCCACTAGCTAAAATAGCAATGTAAATCTATCTAGAACATCTAATAATGGAGATTGAACCATGAAACATGTGAAGAAATCATAAAATACACCAATTTAATATATTTTCATTATAAATTTTAGCAGCATGTCTTTACAACAACTCAACTCCCCTTGCAAATGAGAGGAGACTCCGATTTAGAGCGCCCAAAAATTTGAATGAATGGCCAAGATTCATTTCTATTGTGTGGCCAGAATTCATTACAAAATAGGGTTTCACCTACCCCCAATATATTACAATTTAAAATACATCTATCTTTTCCCTATTTTGTCACTTAAGTGTTGGCACTGTAGCATCTTGTCCTTTGTTGATTGCTCCTTTGTTGTAGCTACTCCTTTGGGAGCTCCTCATTGATAACAGGGTTGTCCTCCTGCTTCTTCTAACCTGCATATTCCATGATTTTAGAATAACTGGTTGGAGCTTGTCTATCTCAATGATCTCATACTATAGCATCTAGTAACTCCATTCTTTTGCATTATCTTCAAGCCTTTTCCATTCTTCATCATACTTTTCACCCTGATCCCTTAATAGCTCTGATTGGTCGAAGGCACGGGTAGCGAAACTCATGAATTCCATTGTTATTTCATTGGACATCATGTCCTCCATCCTTTTCTGAAAGTAAGGTTTTATCTTCTTTGAATCCATTTGCACTGCGGGCATATCATATTATGTCATTAGCTTGAGATATCGGGCGCATTCCGCCCTAATTTCTTTGACCCATTCAATGTCCAGATCCACCTTACTCATTATTTGTTCCAACCTTTCTTTTTTGTTGTCGAAATCCCGCCTCCACACGTCCATCAGCCAGTGATCATCTCTTTCGAATGCAAGCTCCTTTTCCCATGTGGCTTTTGGTAACTAAAGGATGGCCTCAATCTTTGGATAGGTGGAGTCATACATTGGAGGGAAGTCAGTACAGAGCTTCTTCATGCCCTCTAGAGATTGTTGTAGATCCAAGAACTTGTTGGTTGTTCGAACAGCTCGGTTAATACCCATGTTTTCGACGTACAAGACCTGTTGGAACCAATTCTCTGTAGTCTTGTCCAAGTTCTTTCTCCTCTCCAACTTGTTAATTTTCTCTTTGGACAGCAGTTAGGGTGGAGTCATAGAGGTGGTAGGCATGTCATCCATCGAAGACCATTGATGGATGTAATCCATCAAGGCGGCCACTTGTGCTTTGAGTTCATCCTTCGAGACCTTGTCCTATTTTATCAAGTGCACTACTTTGACCACTAACTCCTCAAGGTGTCCTACCTTTTTCTCCTTGGTAGTAGTCCCCAAGTTAATGGTGGAAATTTTGTAGCTTATACCAGCTTGGCCTTCCACGAGCATTGATATCTATGCAGTTCAGGATCTGGAAGCATCCATCGTTATTTTGGATCTTACTTTAGGCTTTTTCTCTTTTCTAGTTGAGCTTTGTGCTCAGGATAGGATAGCTTCTAGCCTTGCTCTTGGATCCTTAGGAGTGAGAGCCCTCTTTTCAAGCCATTTTTCCAACCTTTCAGGCTTGTGCACCTTTCACCTTAGTGATGTCTCCCTCTTCCTCATCAGAATCCAAGTCGAATGTGAGGCGTTTGAGGGGAGGTTTAGTAATCAACTATCCTTGGATACTTCCTTCCTCTTCGGTTTCCTTTCTCCTTTATGTCTTCAGTCTATTCGTCTTTGTGCAGGTACCCCTTGAGCTAGTCCTCTTCTTTGTATTTTTCTTCTATGGGAGGTGGCACAATTTCTAGTTGTTTTTCCTCTGCAAGGGTTTCCACAATTTTGGTTGCCTTGTTGCCCTCCTCCTCTTCTCTGAGAGGTGACCTTTCTACCTCTTCTTCATCATGTTTTATTTGCCAGGACATCTCTTCTTCAAGATTGTCATCAAAGGTTTATACGATGACCTTACCACCGGCATCCTCCTCCTCATCTTCACTCTTGGAAGATCCTGTTCCTTCCTCCTCGTGGGCCACTCGATCAATATGACGATGCTCATACTCAGGGTGTTCATAATATTCATCAGCCTCCTCCTCAACTAACTTCAAGGCTTCTTGCTCTCGCCTCTCTAATTCCTCAGATATTAGCATTGTGGCATCCATTGTTGGCAGTCCCATGGGAGGTTTTGATGGTACGGAAAAAGCGAGGACCTACGCTAAGGCAACCTGAAGGGTGGGATCCATAAAGATTTGGGAGAGCTCAGAAGGGAGGCTTTGCATGTGTTTTGAGACAGCCTCAGGCAATGTGGGAGCATCCATTAGTGTTGCTATTGTGGCTAATGGGAGCGATGTAGGTGACATAGCAGCAGAGGAAGGAGGGGTAGTCATGGCGGAGGAGTCAATCACTATTATGGGCTCAGCCAGAGGCAAAGGGGCAAGGTGGACTGATATGTCCACCATTGGCAGGGATGTGGCGACCATGGTGAGGGAGACAGACGATGGGGTAGTTGAGACCGAGAGAGCTGGAAGAGGTTCTAATGGAACTGTCCTTTCTTTGTCACCTTCTTGGATTACAGGTGGCTCTATGGTGCCACTTGTTCGCTTGAGATTTTTGGAAGGTGAACCTCCAGAATCCTTCCTTGCGTAAACCTTCGGATCTAGAGATTGCTTTGTTTTCGTTCCCTTCCTCTTCTTTGATTTGGTGATAGAAGGAGACTTGGATGTCCCACCTGTTGATGTTGTGGTGGTGACGTCCTTGGTGGCACTAGTTTCACTCTTCAGCCCTTCATATGTCAGGGCCACTCCCTGTTGCTTTAGTCAACTCACTTCTCTATTAACCCATTCTTTGGTTCGAGCTATGATGGGTTTAGTCATGATGTCAAGGTCATCAACCTCCTACTCATCCTAGTCAACTGCAGGCAGTGGTAAGTTGGCGATTGCATTATATCGGAGATCCATGACAATGCTTTCATCTTCTTCTACTTGGTCTGGTATGGGAAATAGTTGTACCCTTCTCACGAAGTGTGCAGTCATCCTCATGTAGTGCCTGACACACACTTCTTTGTCATCTTGGCAATTTTCCCATAAATCCTCGACATCATGTAAATGGGTGTATTTTGATCCCAGTGCTTTTGTTACATTCCCATATGGGTCCATCCATGGGTGAGGAGTGTGTAGTTGGAAGTGGTACTCTGCCAGTTCCTTTTCTGAATTTCCAGTACACTGGGAGGTTTGTAGTTTATACATACCCTGACCGAAGGTAAAGGGATAAGAGATCCCTACCAAGTGCTTGTTGCTGAGGAGGGTGTGGACATGCTGCAGTTGTTGAGAGAGTTCCAATAGTATTATCCAGTCATTGGGGTACTGGGGTAGCTTATTTGGTCTCTCAGTGAAACCTTGGGCACAAATGTATGTAAACTTGGGGAATTGCAGGTACATGAAAGCGTATTGCATGAGGAATGTCCGCGCACTATGAGAAAATTTCCCTCTCAAAATATCCTCCAAGTAACTGGATTATGTGACCTATAAAGGCATCGTTCACCCTACAGTATTCCTTCTTGAAGTTCCAAAATTGGAGCTAGGGATATCGATCATAGGCCTTCAACTTTCAGCCCGACTCCTCCTCAAGGGCCACAAATAGCTCGCTGTATTGCCTTTGCTCTGCCAGTGAATAGACTAGATAAGAGGTCATGTAGAATTTGGAGCTCTTTTTAATATTCATAAACTACTCATGGAAGTAGTTGCTGATAATACCTCTCCAGTAAAATGAGGCCTTCATGGTGACGTCTTCATTCCCACAGATGATTTCCTCAACGAAGTACACCATCCATTCTTGAAAGAATGCGGCAAAAGGAAGGCCCGTTACTCAGCTTAGCATGGTCACTAAGTCATGATAGTCTTCATGGAAATCACTGCAAAAGAGTTCGTGAGGGACCTTTGTAGCACTGCCTCTTTACTCCTTGAGCCAGAACTAGTTTATCAATCTTCTGCAACCCATTGGGTCCTCATCCCAAGTTGTCTTTCCCTCCTCTATTGTGGGCACTTCCATTTCCTCAAAGGTAGGAATGTGGAAGGTCTTTGTGATCCCCTCAGGTGACATGTCAGCAAGAATATTCCCATCTCTGTCAATGATGGTCCTTGTTTCAGGTTGGTAGGCTTGCCGGTAGGCCATGATGAGCTCATGAGAAGGGATGGGGGAAACCTGTAGCTTTTTCAATTCCTCTCTTCCTGATTAATCTAGCATTATTGGTCCTTAGGTGAATTCTGACCCTTTTTTTGAACTCATCAATGTCGACCTGGCCGATGTTGGTGTTAGAACTATAAAAATCTGGTGCTTTTACATAAGTTTTCATTCATAAAATTTTGGTCTGACCATATGCATTTTTCATCTGTAGTTTGCCATATTGTTCCATTGAATCATTTGAGTCATGCATTTTTTACATTATGGTTCCTATCGGCGTGAGAACACCATTCTCTCCTTGACACATTGTGCTTTTTTCTGCTTGCAATAAGTTTGTGTTGCCTATCGGCAAGACTTATTATTTGTCACAGCGAATGGATTTTCCTGCAGGTGGTTTTTGGCATGACATATCCTGTGTTTCAGTGACAGATAAGTTACATATCGGCACAGGTTTCATATTCGGGTGGAGGTCATGGCGAGATATAAATGTCTTGTCGAGTGGTGTATGCTCGAGTTCTATCAGCGAAGGTTTGAGGAATCGATATATATATCATACCGAATCTATTGTGTCTTGCTGACAATATCTTTTGATTTGCTTTCGGCGTAGGAGTGGATTTGTCTTGGCAAACAGGAATGACTACAAGGCTTTCGGTATAGCATGAAAACTCTATATGATGTTTCCCCGAGTGTGATGGGCTATAGCAACAAGCATGAGGCAGGTGTTTTCTGTCGATGTGAGATCATTTGTGACTTGGCGATATATTGTGGCTCGAGGCTTTCGACAGAACGGGGTCAACTCGCTATAGAGTCTCACCGATGTTGTGTGGTCACAGCGAGACTTAAAGAATCAGAAGAATATCCTCTGACCTTGGTGTAACAAGCGAGGTGCTTTGGCGACCTATGGGTGGTGGGGGCCATTCGATGTATCTTGGAGAAATCTGTGTAACCTCTCCCCGACACCTATGTGTTATAGCGAAGCAGAGTGAGAACAAATGAGTACTATATGACTTCGGTATGACTAACGGGTTGTTACAGCGACATGTAGGGGATAAAGTGAATTTCAATAGGACATTTTGTTATCTCTGTGACTTCTCACTGACAGCACGGGTCCATAGCAAAATGAAAAAGAACAAAAGGATGCCTCCTGTCTTTGGAATAACATTTGGGTGGTCATAACGACTTGAGGCTATATGAGGATCTTTGGCTTGACATTGTGATCTCGGTATATGGTCTCCCCGAGAGCAATAGGCTATGGTGACACTTCTTGTTTTCGGCATGGCATTAGCCTGGTCACAATGACATGAAATTAGGGGGAGCCTTTGGTGGAGCATTGTGTAGTCTATGTGATATCTCCTCAACCCGGATTGTCACGGCGATACTCAGATTGCATTATGGCCTTCAGTATAACGAAATACTTCTGCATGACTTCTCACCAATGGTCAATGGTTATAGCAAATGCGAAATACAGGGCACAGGATGATAACATTTGAATTGCCTTCGACAAGATGATATGGATATCTGGCCGACTGTTCTATTGGTAAAAACAAAATTTCAAAATCTTTTGGCCGACATGAATCTGCTTGGTGACCATTGTTGGCCGACTTGAATTGAGCCCAAATCTTGTGGAGGGCTAACATAATAATTTATTTTGATATTTTTCTCATACTGGTGTATAAATAAGCATGTTGTAATTGTTAATTACGACCAGACATTAGATTTCTGATATACTGCAAGTAGATATAGTAGAGTAAAATTATTAGACTAGAGGCTATTATTATAGGATTTTACAATGGAGGTATTTATGAGATTCAGTTGATGTTGCTGCATTTCTTTGGTATCAATTATCTGTTGAATTAAAATGAAAAATAATGCTAAGTTGTCTCCATGATTGATTTTTCTAGTTGTTTAAATTAACATAACAAGTTTATGTTTGATTTATCGATACACATTTGCTATATTTGTGTGATTAATCAACTGGTTCTTTCAAGCAAAGATTAAATCCTTTTATTGATCATAGTAATCAGAAAAATTCATTTTGGATTATTGAAGTATAACTTAGTAGTCACAGTATTGCATGTTTATACAAGTTATAAACAAAACATATGCCAGATAATTTGTCTTTTCCAGAAAGTGTTGCTTATCTTGATCTCATTTGACTCTGCATACCCAACAAGGCACTAGTCTCTGCACTTCAACATTATGAATTCATTCAGTTTCTTTTAATTAGGATTTAGATCAGAATATTGTTACTGTTTTCAAGTGGATTTCATATGTTCACTCCCATCTACCATTGTGAACAAGTTATTGCAAGAGGATTGATTGCAAGTTATGCCTGCATTATTCAGAGAGGTACAACCGCCCAGGTTTTTCAGCACCTAAAGAGTAGAAGGTTGATTCTTCTTGACCTTGTTTGCTACCCTAAAGCATATCAAGAGATTGGTAGCCTCTTGAGGCATTCAACCTGTGTTTTTGCGAGGTAACAGTTGGTGTCAAATATTTCCTTCCAGCCTATGATGACCTTTGATCACAATGGTTCACCTTGGAACTGGAACTTCATTTGGCCTTTATCCTCCTTCCCATGAGGAGTTCTTCCTGATTTATTTCCTTTGTCCTTCTCTGTAGTTCCTGTCAAGGGTCCTGCACTTGATTCCATATATCCTGCAAACATGAACAAAATGAGTATAACCTATTACAAAGGTATGAGCGTTAGTCAAAATAAAATTTAGACAAAGTATGATTCATAAAATCAAATGTTTTCTTCAAGATATCGTTATCCAATTACCGGAGGGACTTCGGATAATTCAGGCCTGGAGGGTCAGACTTCCCTGGCAGAAATGTTGTTTTGGGGAGGCAAACAGAGTAACATGATCCAGATGATTTCTCGACTTCAAATTTTGGTGGTTTGAGGGGCTCGTATTGAAGAGGGCTGAATTTAAGCACATGGGTCGAGATTAGATTTCAAATTTGAGGTCGCTTAGGTCACCTTTGGGGCTCCCAGAAGTTAAGGCCCAGAAAGTTGCTAGGCATTCGCTGTTTGAGGCAATCGGCCAGAAACGGAGTTCCGAGGACAAAACTCCAAAGACCGAGACCTAGAGGGTCAAAGGATGGTAGGCGGTTCGAGACCTGAGGGTTGGAGAGACATCAAGGTTTCATCGTCCTGGAACGGAAATCCAGAAATAGAAACCCAGATGGAGCAGTCTGGAAGGCTGGACCCGACATTAAACTTGGACTCATATTTTTCATTTGATGTTTTTTTTTTTTGGTGAACAAGAGGGTGAAACCCAGAGGCCAGAAAGGCAGGCACGATTTTCCCATTTAGGGTAGTGGTCAAAGGATGGAAGTCTAGAGTTTGGGGCCTAGCAGGAGAAAGGACACTTTACTTCAATATTGCATTGGGTGGCAAATGAGGGTCCGGGACCTGGGAGGTGGGATTTCATTGCTTAATGGCCACCTCAAGTGGACAAATCCACAACGGAGCTCCGCAGATCGGGACCCAGGGTCATGAGGGGAGGGTTATCCTTGGTGAAAACACTGGATGATGTTTTGAGAGGCAGACTCTGGAGGCTATGGAGACGGGGTCACTCTGCTATTTTGTGAATGGTGAATGCTAGGAGGAACTCCAGACGTGGAATTCCAGAGTTCCAAGCTCAGGAAGGAAAAACGGAGGCCCATTTTTGGAGTGTATTTTGTGACCTTGACAACAATCAGACGAAGGAAGTCTGAGGATCCGGGCCCAGGAGAAGGTGCGGCCGTCTGGTGTTTTATTTTTGAATCTTTCAAAGGCGGCGAAAGGAAAACCTGGGCCCGGAAGGTGCGAACGCCCCAGGGCAAAGAACAGTCTGGACAAGGTTAGGTTCCGTATGTGAAATCAAGGAGAGCAGATACTGACGAATATGACGACGCATCCACGATGACCATCCAACCAACGATACGTACTGACGAAGAGCGCCCGTCTGACCGCATACCCCATCATTGGTCGACCATTCTATTGGCACCGGCGACGATTGGCGCACCAACCGGATTTACGGATGGATCAACCGCCGCCTAACGGCATTCTCCCACCCAACCATTGCCGGAATATCCTGACCCCAGCGATTGCCGGAGCACCGCACATTTCTGACAGGGATGTCTTTCGTCATTTTGAATGGCGAACCCCGAGAGGAATCCCGAATGCAGAAACCTGGAAAGGCCCAGAGTCACTAGCAAAAGAAAATTGCCAAGGAAAACCCAAAAAGCCTCAAGGCTTAACCAAAGATGAGTGGGAAAAAAATGATCACTTTAGGACGGGCTTTAGGTGGTATGCTTACCATTAGGAATGCCAAAATGGGGCACGCAAAAAGAGGCAATGACAAAATAACCCAACAAGGCAAAAGAAAAGAGGGTCCCCATTCTAAACGGGGCGTGTGTGTTGAGGGCACAACACCTATATCATGCCAACACTCTAAACTAGTAATCAAGAGTGCATCATGAAATAATACATAACCATCCTATCAACCAAGGATCACATTTCAAATGAAAAATCAATACATATCAACCAAAGATTAAATATTCCTCCATGGCTTACCAAGATGTCAACATCTCCATATCACATGAAGATAACCATCTCCTGCAAATAATATCATCCCCATAATCTCTCATTGAACTATGATATTGATCACTCCATGACAACATGACAACCATCCTCTAAATGAAGATCATTTGTGGCCCCAAAATGATCAAAGAACTCAACACTAATCTTTTAGAGGGAAGAGTACAAACTAGAATATCCAAACCAAGAAGATACAACACTTCCAAAAAATCACTATCATAAGATTGTATTGAAACATGTAATCAATCTATCCATGAAATCATGATAACAACCTCTTCAATGAAGATCAACTAAAGGTCCTCACAAAATCAAAGAACTCAACTACGACATGATATCCAAAAAGGAAAAGTAAAACCATTATCCTCAAGCTAAGAAGATACACCCCCACAAACCAAACTAGATCAATCCAACACCACCAAAAAAAAACTTGCATAAACAGTCATGTTGTACCAAAGTACCTAAAGCACAAGGAACATCCATGACACCATGATCACCACCAAATGTACCAGCAACAGAATCCAATTGTGTCACACATTTCTGCATCAATCTTGCCTAATCCATGGTTGAGTTTGATGCAAAAGCTTGAGAATTGGTTGATAATGGTGGATGAATGATTCAAACAATTCTCAAATGTTGATTAGTAAATTGGGTAGAGTGAATTTGCTTTAATGGTTGTAAATGAATAATCATATAAAATAGGAAGTATTTATAGATTTTTGGATTCAATCAATGGTGAGGATTGAATTAGATAATCAATGAAGGAAATTGAATTAGAGATGAAGACATGGATCAATATTTTAATCAAGGGTCCATAATTATTTATAGATTTTAAGAAATCCCTTGATTTTAGGAAGCATGTGGGAGATATTTCCATGTGGAGGGAGAAATTTTAATTTGAAAAGGGAAATATTTCATGAGAATATTCTTTGAATGATTGGAGGATTGGAGGAAAATGCATTAATTAAACAATTTAGAAAATCATTTAATTGTGCAAGTTAAGGAATTGGTAACTTTAATTAAATAATTAGGAATTATTTAATCAAAGAGGGTTTATGATATTTAATTAAATAATTTGGCATTATTTAACCAAATGGGAAGAAATTTAGCATGAAGTGTTGCAAGAGTTTCATCCTTGGTCTCCTTGTGCTATGTAGCACAACACTTGGGTTTGTTACATGGCTTAATTTCCTCTTGTGGATCTTATATCTTCTATAAATTTGGTGGTTGTATCGAGCATTGACAAGTCGATCTTTTGGTGCAACAACATCCGCTTATGAAACAGTTCCAGTCTCAGTGACAAGGTCACAGGTTCAAACCCCTTTCTTGCATTGGGGGATTGTTGTAAGAGTTTCACCCTTGGTCTCCTTGTGTTGTGCAACATGGTGCTTAGGTTTGTGACATGGCTTAATCACCTCCTGTAGATCTTAAATCTTGTATAAATTTGGCAGTTGTATTGAGCATTAACAGGTCAATGTTTTGGTGCAACGACAGTTGCCTGTGCAACATGAAGGTGATGAATTAATAAAATAAAAATAATAATTCAATTAATAGAAGAAAAAGGTGAATTTAACTAAATAATTGGACATTATTTAATTAAATAGAGCAAATAGGTGAATTTATGAGGGAAATGGTGCTAGTAAGTGAAATCGGGATGTGTGATATACTCAAGACATTTTTAGGGTTCTACAAGTTCATCATTCCCCCCATTTATGGGGTTAAATAGGCTCATATGAATTCTCATCCAAGAAAAGACATAAAGTGGACACCTTCAAAAGAAGGTTGGATCTAGATAAATTTTGATGGGGTGTCACATGGTAATCTTAGAGTAGTAGGAAATGGGTGCATTATTTGAAATGGGGATGAGAAAATTTTATTGGTGGTATCAAGGAAACTAGGTCAATCAACAAACAATGAAGTGGAATTTCAAGAGGCCATTTTAGGGCTAGAGATGGGAAAAAATGAAATCTTCATAACATTCACAATCTCAAAAAATTATTAATGCAATTTGAAAAAATTACACCCCAAATTAGAAATTAAATAAATGGCTAGGGTTAACTGATATATATTTGAGTTATTTTAAAGAATTTAAAATTCTCATGTCTACGAGGAAGGTAGCATGATGACAAATGATGTTGCAAATGTCGCAATCTACATGGGTGCAGACAAATCTATTTTGGATTCAGAAGAAGTGTGGCACATGTTTCATAGGGAAAGTTGTGGGAGAATGCAAAATCTTATAGAGGCTTAAATGTAGAAGGCAAGTGAAAATCATTTCCCTTTAAGGAAAAATGTGAGAATTAGTGAAGATCATCCATAAATAATTGTGATTGGGATTTAAAGATGAGGGTGGGTGATTCATTTTAACAACCATATGTGGTGTTTCACAAAGTAAGGATGGACACAATAGCCTATCTAAAGGAAAAAAGGAGGCAAATGTATTTTTTTGGGGAGCTTTCAGTGAGGCAAATGATGGTCTTTAAGTCCAATTGTGGGGTCATGATGCATGCTATAAGGTTGGTACTAGGAGACTTATACACTAATGAGGTGTTGCAATACTTAGTGAACATGGATGTGGTGTCAATGTTTATGGCAACATTGCTAGATGTAAGTGAGGAAATACGGGTTGTGGAGAAAATCGTGGAACCTCTAGTATGGCCACATTTGAGATAGGGAATGAAGGATATCCTATGACGAGCCTTGCTTGGAGTTGATCTCATTCATGGGGGAGGAGTTTGGCTACAAATTGCTCAACAATGAAACCAAGTTGAGTCCCCTTTTTTGTTTGGGGATTGGGGATGAATGTGTCCAAACACTACCACCACGCTTTATTGGGCATAAATTTTCTAAAAACCCTAGTAGGGGAGAATGTAGACAGTGTGGTACATTGGTCCTTCGCATTGGAGAGTTCATTTGCAGTGGTGGAGGTGGATGATGGTGATGGGAGCTAGGTAGGGGGTTGGGGAATATGTGGTATTCTCTCATACTATGCATATGATGTTTTGTTTAATATTCTTCTATTTTTTTTGGCGTTAGTGTCAAATTATAAAATTTGTGAATATAGGGG
>VDFB02075321.1:441957965-442105216 GCA_007258455.2 Sequoia sempervirens
AGAGTTCTATACTATGTAGTTAGAAGGTGATGTGGGTTGACTTAAGCCTTTAAGTCACTACTTCATTGTTTTCCAATTTTATTGGCTATTTAGAATTAGTCTCATCAGAGCTTTAGATGAGATAGTAGACTACAAATTTGTTGCTTGAGGATATTTTTGTTAAAAAAAAGGTTTACTCAAACCTTTTGATATAAGATCATCACCTCATATGAGAAGCATACTTCTTATAAGATATGCAAGGGAAAGGCTAAGTTTTATCATTATCTACCAATTGAGCTACTAGCCCCTCTTTGGAAAGCCCATTGTCGGTCCAAGTGTGACTTATTTCCAACAATTATTGTAATGTAATTTTATCTATATTCTCCAAATTCATGATTTGTATCAGATTAAAAGAAAGTCTGTCATAATAAGGAACCCTCAAATAAAATTTCATGGGAAATAGCTGTGCACATTTACAACACATGGAAGGCTGGTACTTTTCTCAACTGTAATCTACAAGAATGAGAAAACTGATTAACATTTTTTTTGCCTATCTTCAATCTCATGTTTGACTTCAATAACTGCTAAATTTTAGCTTTTTTATGAGTTGATTGCATCCATCTCTTCATGGCCATAAACAATGACCATCTACACTCTCAAATTAAGATGGTTGCTCAAAGTAGATTTTAAGCAACAATTACCTATACTTGCTCGACATACACAAAAAGTTCCTATAATGTCATAAGATTTCTGCCCTTTCTTCATAGAGAATACTGGTACCAACTATATAGCACCCAAGATAGACTCATAAGATATTATACAATGGATTTGGTAGCTTAAAAGTGTAATTTCCAATAGCAGGACCTCTAATGTCACTCCATTGATCCCCAATAACACCTTTGATGTGCAAGCCCTTGCTCTCCAATTGTAATCTTTGTTTGGCCTTGTAGGCTTGGACATTCATCTGCATCTCATCTTTAGTCCTGAAAGTGGAAAAGAAAAACCAATAACAAAATCTATTAGAGCTATTTATATATATGGCATTAAAAAAATTATATTTGTTCTTTTGCTCAATTTAATAGTCTCAACTCATAATAATTAAAGAGAGTTCACATTTGGGCAAAAATGTAGATTCAAAGGTATGCAATTAATGTCTTCTCAAATCAAGCTTAAAATATATTTCCTATTTAGCATCTTCCTTGGCTTTTGTTTTCTCTTTAAATTGGTGCATTCAAACCATGGGAAAATAGCTATTAAATTTAGAATACTATTTGATCTGTATTGTCACAGCCACTCTAATAAAGGGAGCATGACTAGCAAGAGGTTTGAATCCAATTCGTTATCATAGCAATTGCTCTGCCTTACCATAGAACATGGCCTGCTAGACTCCATCTAGACAAGGTCGATTGAGTTCAGAAGGATATGATTTTGAAAACAATTGTTACCTTGAGTGGACAGTCACTATGTTGAGGAAGATTATCATAGATTGTATGCATCATATCTTTGATGTCTACTTGGCCCACATTGTAAGTCGATGTTGACCCTATTTTTTATACAAATCTGCTTAAAATTCATCTTGTGTAGCTAGTTTTTGTAGAATAAATAGAGCCCTCATTCGATTAAGTTGCCATGGCCTAAAGTTCTATTTGACAGATGACATTGAGATTGAAAATCATTTTTGGCCCTTGGAAAAAATAAATTAGACAACCATCCAAACAACTGACAACTACCAACTGCCCCAAAGAAAAGCAGATTGATATGAATTATTCAAAACTGCAAACAGTCAAGACTATAGCTAGGCAGGATGAACGTAGCCTTGAAGGAAACCGCTCCACAAAGAATCTTAATAAGGATATTGTGTGTAAATCATTAAATAGAATAATTCAACCTATAAATGAATAATGGATTTTCATTTGACATGTCATCGAATTGCATTAGGATAAGTAGAGTTTGAATGTGATTATAGTTAGATTGAGAAAAATCACAGATTGCCAAATGGTTTGAGAACTTGACAGATTAGCATTATCATGTGTAGAGAGATTGATTCTTTCACACCAACATATGCACATGTGGGGAAAGGAATATGATTATTCCCACCACCAGAAAATTAATTGGATTAAGGTATAAATGAGAGGTAGATGAAGAATAATAAATGCAATCTTATATTATTCGAAATGTTGGTGATGTTGAACTGATCTAGCATTGAAACAAAGGAGATGTAGTATGCTTGTTTTCTGGATTAAACTGTATGAAAATAATTTGCTATCAACGTTTCAGATGCGATCTATTATAAAAATGAAGCAAAATGAGAGATAAAAGTGATAGATTACGGACTAAGTCAGGATATAAAGAGATAGGCAAAGAGGGGAGCTTACACAAGAATCAAAAAATAATTAAATATAGAATATTAAAGAAATAAAAATAAATAATAAATAAGAAAAACATAAGAAAAATACAAAAAATAAAAAATAAAAATAAAAGAAAAAAGAATAAAAGTTAAAGAAATTGACTCAAAACAACAATATTATTAAAAAGAAAACCTAAAAGAAAGAAAACTAAAAACTAAAAAAAAGAGCTAAATAATCAAACCAAAAGACAAAAACTAATGAAAATAAACTCTAAAACTTTTAGAGAAACAAAAAAAAAGCCAAAGAAAATAAATTTAAAAGAGAAAAGCAATGTCGGGAATTTATATTTTAAAGAATTTCTTCATTTTAAAAAAGATTTTGATTTGCATTATAAGATAAAAAAATCCTTGCTTATTTTCTTTTTGAAATAAAATTCAAAGATTTTGGAAATTTTAATTTACAATTACATTAAAAGTTCTTTTTAAGGAAGAAAAGCCTTAAACAATCTCTATTCAATTAAAGTTAAATACTGAAAGGAAATAGAAAAGAGCAATGGAAAATACTAATAAAGAGCAATTGTTTGAAGGAAAGAGATTACCAAATAAATTGAAGTAGCCAAACCAAACACCACCAAAGCAATAGAGACACAAGAATTTGTTAAGGGGAAAAAACAAGAAAAAACCCCAATATTATGAATGGAGGCAAAATGCCTAAAGAATAATACAAAGAGAGAGAGCTTCAGCCTTAGCTTTCTTGCATGAGTCTTAAAGAATGAGAGGAGAGGCACCTCAATAAGTAGAGGTGATAAGAAGGAGTTAGAATGTAACTCCCAACTCAATGAATGTCACCATTCATCTATGTGTGTGCAAAGTGTCACCTCTTAAGGAGGTGGTTACAAATATTCCTTAATAAAGGAATTAAAAATAAGTCATCCTCACACGTGTGATGACAAAAAAGACAAAAGACTTGTAGGGATTCCTTTGAAATATTCCTACAAGTTAATAAATAATTATAATGAAAGAATAACCTTTACCAAGTAAAGATTAATCTTCCAACAAATACTCACAATTTAACACAAAGAACATTACTTTAAATTCAAAGCTTAAAAATTCAGCTTAAAGTAAAAGAACAAAACAAATTCAAAGCAAGGAAAAACAACTTAAAAGAATAAGAAAATAAAATCAAGGGAAATGTTGAACAAAGCATGAATATTATGAATCAAAATAAAAAAAGAAGAATAAAGACAAAAGAAAGAGACCAAAGAGACTAAAGAGGTAAATGAGAAAACAAACAAAAAAATATAGAAGAAGATAAAGAAAGAAAACAACAACATGAAAAAAACCTAAATAAAAAGAACAAGAGAAAAAATGAAAGAAATAAAAATACTTAAAAGAACCACAAATTAAGAAAATTCAAAGCAGAAAGGCGAGCAATAAAGGACCAAAAAGAATGAAAATTAAAAACTCAAAGAAGAGAACCAAAAAATAAATGAATAAATAAATAAAAAGAGAAACAAAAGAAAATGAAAGACCTTAAAAAGAAAAGAAAGGAGAAAAGGGAGAAGGAAGAAGAAAACAACAAGAGGAGAGAAAAAGGGATAAGAGGGAAAAAAAATTTGAGAGTTGTGGGGGGCGGGGGGGAGGAGGGTGGGGAAGAAGGGGGAAGAAAGGAAAAGAGATGCTTTGACCATAACAAGATGATGAAGCAGAGTCATTAGCAAGGATTGAGAAAATTGTAGAGTTTGAAATATTGAAGCTTAGGTAATGTGTAAGATTCTAGACCATGAATGGATAAAGTTTTGCATTTTTTTTACAAGTTTGACAGTGCAAAATTTTTGTCAAACTATTTGCAGTCCTCTGAATGCAATCTATTTCCCACTTTATTTTCTTCCTCAAATAATATTTGTAAGATTTGTAAAAGTATTTCAGAAAATAACTATTCAGTTTTATAAATATCCTAACTCACTTACAAGGATGTGATTACTTTTGAATCTCCTTTCAGATTATTAAAATAGATTATAGTTAAACTCGGAATCAATTCTAGTGCTGACGTATAATAAATATATAGACTAATGAAGATGTATTGCCTTCTTATTGTGGCCCCTTTCCTACTTTCACCAACTGATGTCACCTTGTGGTCCAGCTTCCTTCTAGAATATGTTGACTCTAACCAAGGCAGCTAAAGGAATTGTTATGCTTCTGATGCGAGATGTGAATAGCAACCCGAGTCTTTATTCACTGGTGTAGATAACTATCACCAATTTTCACTACAGTTCAATTAGCAGAGGTGATTAGTTGGATTTATCTCGAAGTGGAAGTTTAGTTAATTTCTGCATGTGTTTAAATTGTTGCTTGTATCAGATTTATGGAATTCTAGTTATGCAATTATTTTTGTGAACAAAGTTTTAGAGTTATTACTCAATGCCTTGTAGCATAAATGAAGTACAAAACATAATACACAAATGATAAAGCATAACATTTTCTTTCATTTATTTCACAATGCTTATTCATATTACAGTATTTCATTTGTTTACAAATACAAATGATAGTACAAATTTGTATTTTTGATGCATTTCTTTTCAAAATGGAAATGAAAGAAGAAATTAAAAGATCCACACAAGCCATGGAGACAGCTAAAACCATTCATTTCAAGAAATGAATTCTACAACTGAACATGGAAAAGAAAGAAGGAAGCAAATAACATAAGACATATTCATCATTGTTTGTGTCTTTGATCTTCAGTTGATGTGCTTGCAACTTGCTCCATCCTACTTCTGATTCCGAGTGCACTTGCAGAAAATTGGGAAAGTCCTGTTACAGCTTCGGATATGAGTTACACTACATGCTCTACCAACAGACATATAATTCATTCCTTGAAATGCATGGAATCGGCTAAAAATGAAAATTTTAGTAATAAGAGCCTGAAAATAGAATGTCACATCATTATTTAATGCTAACATTGTTTGTTTCCTATGCAGGTATAAGAAAATTCATTTAGTTGATCATTTCATGAAGACATAAAAGCATGTGGAGCAAAACAGGCTCTCACAAGGGTAGAGCTCGGCATGCTGCCTCTCAACATACAAATGGAGTTGAGTAAGGAAATACAATTGTCATGCTCATGTGAGCCAATCTTGAAGGAGTGAAATAGTTTTAAGCCATCAAAAAAATCAAGGACATCGTTCACTAATAACAATCAAATCTGAGAACAGGGAAGTGAAAATTACAAGTGAACAATGACCTCAATTCAAATACATAATCAAATGAGATGCATCAATTTCCATATTGAAAAGTTTTAATACTATCAAATTGATTGCATCTTTGCTATCATATAATTTGTTCATATTTATTCATGCTATTTCATAGTGATTTTTTTCTAATGCAGCACGTGTTGCAATTTCATAATGTGATAGTGAACAGGCATACATAATGCCTCATCAATAGACCACTAATAAATAATGGAATCATATGAAGGAGCTTCAGGTTCTCATTTGCCTTATTTCATGAGAATGATGAGCTGAGAATGTTTTTTTTTTTTTTTTGTGAAGCATTCAAGTATATTGAATGGGAGGTAACAAGTATTAAAGTAACTCACAAGTAAACACTGGAACTATAATGTATGAATGCAAATGTTACATTAAATGGATTATATGCATCAATGTATTTGAAAGAGAACAAGTGCATGGAGCAGTCATATTTTAGCAGGGCATAAAAATGCATGAAGAGTGCCAAGGATAGGAACATTGGCATTGTCAAATCAAGCTATTGAATGCAGAATACAATTTTGAGTATGTCCATTGCATTGTTACATGACAGCATAAAGTGTAAGTGTGAACTGCATTTCTAAGAGACAAACAGTGAAAAGAGTTTAATTGGTTCCATTAACAGTATTTTTTGAGTAAGGTAAATCTGTTTTCTGAGAATAAATAAAAGAATGTTACAGCAGTGCAAAGTACAGAAATGAAGAGCATTTCTCTCTTAGAAACCGAATACCCACATAGGGGTTTCAATTTTTTTTAAAAAGAAGATTTCCTTTAAAATACATAATGCCCATGTTGGAGTTTTTATGTTCAAATACAAATGCCATCAAAATGCACAATTTTGAGCTTTTAAAGCCCTTCAAAATGATAGAGATATCAAGTGTTGGTCGTGGCCGTGGAGCTCTGCAAATTCATAAGGTGAAATATTTTGAATCCAAATGCTTTTGTTAAGAAGAAAAGGACTATTATCTTACATCATGAGTCGAGCCTAGAGATTGGAGAATTTTTTTCCTTCTATTTTACAAATACCCACATGGGGTTTCAATTCAAGTACATATTTCTTCTTGTTTTAGTTTACCCATTTGAGGGTTTATGTCAAAAGATACAAGTAATGGAAATACAGTGGGTTTTCGAGATGCGCAGATTAGTTCAAGACTAGTTGCTGCCTAGAGAAAGCTTTTGGCTCATAAATATTCACCAAGATCAAACACATTTGAGTTTTCCATTAAAATCTCAAAATCAGAGTAAACAATCTATTTGATGTGATTTTTCTTTATGAGGATTCATCAAGGAACATATTAAAGCTCATGGCCCGTACAATGGCCTACATTTTCTTTAAAAAAATAACAATAATCTTCTTGCAGAGACAAGTTTTGATAATCTTTGTTTGAGTGGAAAACATAAAGAAAATAAGAGCTTACCATCATACGCTTGTAGAAGAGAAAACAAGCCCTTGGCTGAGCTCAGATAGAGCTTCCAAAAATGCCTCAAACCATGTCCCTCATGGCGCCTTAGAGAGAGAGAATATGAAGTAAAGTTTAAACACAAGGAAACATCAAAACATATATGCCATGGCCGCGGCTTTTCAGTGAGGTTATTTCAAAAAATAGTGCAAAGAAGCCATGAAATGGCTTGAGAAAGAAATTTACCATGCATTTTGATGGAGAATCGACCTACAGGAGCATCAACGACCATGTCTTTCACCTTTTTTTTGCAAAACCGTAGCTCTGTGGTGGCATCGATATTCTTCTCAGTAAAGAAGTTTTTTCTCAAAAACATAAAGTGTGAAATGAGGCCAAAATGTTAGGTCATTCTATGTTTTGTTCTTAGGATTTTTGTTAGCCCTAATTTGACTTAAGGAATATTGCCCAAGCTTTTAGAAATATCAAATTTCCAAATCAAATATACCATGTGGCCAAAAAATTTCATGTGCCTTAGAGTTTCATTTGACTTCATATGCCTAAGTCTTTAGGATTAGGTTTTGATACAATTTTTCATAGCCTAAAAACCTTAGGTATTTTATTTTAATGTCAATGCTTATACCTTAGGGAGAAACATTCATGCCTTAGGCTTTATTTTTATTGATTTTTTAGAAAATCAATTAAAACTCAAAGATAAATATTGTCCCTAATATTTTTATGATTTTTTAGAGGAAAAATCAAGTTGTATGGAGATTTGAAAGCTTGTAATATTTTGCAAAGATCTCTAAAATATTAATTGCAAAATAGGTTAAGTTGAGAAGAATAAAACTGCAAGTATCTTGTAAAGTAGAGATTAAAACAATGTTTTATAAATTGTTTTATTCTTTTGCTATTTTTAACAGTTTTATGAAAGTTGGGTAATTGATTTTTTCCTTGGGAAAAATTGAGTTGCATGGGGAGAAGATGAGGTGCTTTTTCAACTTTTAAAGTAGATTAGACCTAATTTTGGAGGTTTTTTGGATGGACATGCAGAAAGTGTGAGTTTTCCACTTTCATTACATAGTATGATGCAGATTTGGATGCTTTTTCTGGGCTTTTCTATTGAGCTTGGATTAGGGTTTGGAGAGATATATTTTGAAGAAAGACTTAGATTTTTTCTTAGTTCAGAGCATTGTTTCTTCCTCTCCTATTCATGTAGAGAGTCTTGTAAGCAGTTTTGTACTCATATTTTTGAGAGTTTCACTTCTTCATTCAATAAAACAACAAAGTTCCTTTCTCATTTCTTTTTTATGCTTTGCAAGCAATAGTTTGATGTATCTTGTGATTCAATTATGTTGAATCATTTTCTTGTCTTCCTGTTGTTAAGTGATTTTCAGGAGTTGCATGCTAATTTAGGTTGTTCCTTGTGTTTATTCTAAACCTTTGCACAAATCACTTTTGGATTATATGTATTGTGAGATTGTGAGAATCAAGTTTTAAAGAGGTGGTGAGAGTGGGTTATTGTCATAAATCTTCTTAATGTCAGTTAATAATTTTAGGTGATATAATTTCAGTCATAGGTTTTGAATTCAGTTTATCCTTAGATAACTCTTTACCTCAAAAATCATTTAGAATAGGATTATCATTCGAAAAGCCAACTCACTCTAGAGATTCCTTTTTCACTCAGATCACCCACATGTGAAGAAGGTTTCCATGTGTCAACATATAGCTAATTTTTCTACAATTTTAACAAAGGGTGCATATTTTATTGATAACAATAACATCCAGGAATATAGCAGTAGTACACAAGTTGTGTCTTCCCATAAACTCCATGGTATTCTAATTTGCAACAGTTTGTCTTAGTAAATTTTATTTCTTTTCTATCAAAGTGCAATTTTCCTTATGAATGTCTGATTCCTTAAAGAAAACGTAGCACTAAGGAAATACTAATCAACTCTACAAGATATATGATAAACACCAAACCATATCCCAATACTAATTTAGTGAAATTGGCCAGTCAAAAGTTATATCATTTTGTAAATATCAAATTATGATGAATTAACCTTCAAGCCACTCCTGAAATTTCTCTTAAATTATATATTGTAGATATGATATCCATGATTAATCCTTATAACCATATACCAACACCAACTAGGCATCCAAACATTATTCTGAGAGAATAAATTAAATACCTTATTTTAAAAATTTGATCAAAATATCTAAAATTTATCTTCGTAGAAGACTTCACAAATTTATGGGGGCCACATTGAAGCCCAACTCTGGACTCTAAAATGAATCCACATAATAAATGAATTGGGTTTTCGTTCAACCCACTAGCTCAAGGGTTTTTGTCCTCAAGTCTCTTGAAAGCTATGCTCTCCAAATTGCTCCAATAATATAATTCACAAGATGATTAATTCATTTCCTTTTTTCCTCTTTTATACTTCACCACATTGTTAAATATTTTACATTTGTAAAGTAACTTTATTTAATATTTTAGCATATTATTTAATAAATTCACTTTAACAATTAATTAATTAATTAAATATAAATGTCCATTGTTTAAAACATTGATTTCCTTCCTAATCTTCTCAAGGGAGGTATCACTACTTAACCTGTTAGCATTCTCCTTGGAGATTCTTTTAGAAATGAGTTGTTTGCAGTAATCTCCAGCATTCTGACTTTGTAAGTTATTGCCTTCAGAAGTGATTATTTTATAAAATCCAAATAATTGATTTTTAATCTTTGCAAGATCATTAATAAAGTTATCCCTTACCCAAACCTTGTCCACTTTCTCTTTGATTCCTTTATCTTTTATATATCTAAATAAAAACTTAGAACCTGTATCACCATTACTTAACCGATTCAATTTAGCCCTCACTCTAAGGTCTTGAATTTTTTTAGGTTGTAGTCTTCTTAAAGAATCCTTAGAAATGATTAGCTCTTCATGCAATTCAATATTAGTGGGGTCATTCTGTAGCTAAGTTTCAACTTTCAAAAGTCTCTCATTGAGGTTGTTTTAATTTCCCTTCTATCTATGGCTCTTTTTTTCCTATAGTTTGGAAGATAACTTTCCAACCATTGACATTATGATCCCATATTTCTATGGAATTTTTATCTCTTAACATATATCTATTAATCTCCCTAAGGGTGTAGATAGCATCATTACACTCTTCACCCCTTACTAGATTGGTGTTGAGCATAAAACTGTTATTCTCTTTGTTCGTGAACATTAGTTCCAAATTTATCAATCAATATTTTTTCCTTGATAGAATGATGATCTAATAATGAGTAAGGGAAGACACTTACCCTATATCTATCACCATTTTTTTCAAAGTTAAAAAGACTCTATTGGCATAAAACCTATCAAGTATACATTAATTTCTTCTACAACCTTTTTGAGAGTTAAACCATGTGAGCCATACATTCTTATTCTTCTTCTTCATTCCTTCTAAGGAGTCAAATAGGTTGAGCTTGGATTTCATTTTAAACCAAAAGTACTTTTCTTTACCTTCCAATCCAACCTTATATCCCCAAATTTATCCCCATTATTTTCAATCATGTTAAAATGGTTATGGGACATAATAACCCAGCCAAAATAACCCTGGACAAAATAACCTAGTCACAATAACTTGGGGACAAAATAACCCAGGGTCATAATAACCCAAGCCAAAATAACCCTTGGTCAGAATAACCCATAGACAAAATATCCCCATAAGAATATAGAGAAAGGAAAAAAAATTATAAATTACATGTATGTTGCTAAAAAAACTTTATTATTCAAATTTTCAATTAAAGTGTCAAATTATGAGCGATGCTTCTTATATAATCTAAAATGTTATGGTTGTCATAACCATCAACCAATATTTTTAGTCTTTCTTTGAGTTCATGGTATTTTTTCCTACTTGGTTGCCCAGTGTATCCACAAATATATTTCTCTATTCTATTCCCTTGGAGACTCTGTTCTTTCTTCACTGCTTTGATGAATTTCTAGACTGAGTTGTGCAATGCTTGAAGCAATTCACTAAATCCTTTGTTCCATCCCTCAATGGTATTATTGGTTATGGGAAGATCATCTTGAGTAGCTGAATAACAATTCCACATTGCAATTGGAAACTTGGGTGATAGTTTGTTTCCTCTTTTGGTTAGTTTTCCAATCCACGTGTCTTCAAAATAATCAATTATGGGTTGTAGGGTCTCCTCATGTTCTATATTATAAGGAGATTGTTGAAGTGTTTCAAATGGATCAATTACATCTATCTGAGGCACAAAAGCTAATGCAGCAAGTTTCTTGATCTCATATGCAAATACTTCATCGGCACTATAACCCATGGTCATTTTACTTCTTCTCCCCTTCTTCCTTTCTTTACTTCTCTCAATTATACCACTTTATATATCTTCTAGTAATGCCTTTTCATTTATATCTTTTCATAATAACTCTTAATCAACTTATTCCCACGAAATTGCCTTTATTTTTATAATTATTTACCATTTTATAGGTTATGTAAGCATATTAAAGGTGTTTTAAGGCTATTTTAGAGGTATATAGTGGATATATGGTCTAAAAATGACCTAAATAGCCTCTATGGTGCTTCACAATCATATTTACAATTTATTTTATGTCATTTCTAGTTTACTAGCTTGATCTAAAATGACCATGGGTTATTCTGTCCATGTGTTATTCTAACCATGGGTTATTGTGACCATGGGTTATTTTGTCCATGGGTTATTATGACCCTGGGTTATTTTGTCCTTGGGTTATTTTGGCTGGGTTATTCTATCCAAGGTTATTTTGGCTAGGTTATTATGTCCCAATACCTGTTAAAATGTCTCCTAATGATCCAAGAGATGTCTTGGAGGTTCCACAACCATTTCCATAACTTAACTTTGTGCTTATATTCATTAGGGGCATAAACTAAACAAAGGTCGAACTTAAAATCATATTTTTCAATGACAACCCATACAACTCTATTGCAAGGGGAAGCTACAAACTTAGTCACATGTGTTGTGCCCATTTATTAAAGTATAATATAACAAAGCCACATTTACCTTTCTCTTGACTATTGGGGTGGTGATAGGAGTCCTTTCAAATAAATTTAAGGTTAGTTTCCAAGACAAAATTTGTAGCCTTTACCTCTTGTAAAAGGAGTACATCCTTATTCCTATCTAATGTTAAGAATCTTCTGAGAATATAGTTTTTGTCAGGGGACTCCAGTCCCCAGACATTCTAGGAGGTGCAATGAAAATCCATTCAAACAATCCTTAAGAGGTATCCATTGATTTCCAAAAGCCATCAAAGCATTTACAAATACTTTCTTTAGTCTCTCTCCCTTTGGAAGAAGGTGCTAGGAAATCCTTAGTCCTCTTCTTCCTCTTGTGTTTAGATATATTAATCATGCCATTTCCAATAGGAATGACCTTATATTTAGTTGCTGGTTCAAGTATGGAGAGAGAAGCAAAAAAAAGAACATGTTTCCTTTCTATGACTTCCTTACCATACATCAAATTAGCAATTCTTGTAGGGGTCTCTCTGCTTTTCACTAGTCTATTACAAAATTTTATGTCATGACTATTATCTATCAAGTCTTGATTATCTTTCTTGAATCCCATATGATTTTCTACAACACTAGTACAATAATCTCTGGGGTTCACTTGTAACTCTTCACTTACATCTAAGACATGAGAATTATTTTTGGACCAAGCTTGGGTATATTTGCAGAGTTCAAATAGAAAATGTTATCTTTATTTTCCTTTATCAGACTACTTGGAATCTACAAAGTTCTATGAGTTTTCTTAGATCCATAACCTACTTTGTTCAAATTATTAATTGCAATAATATTGGGGTCTATTTGTAGACTACTATTTGTAGCCATTATGTGAGCCATTTTCAAACCATCCTTAGGGCCATCTATGTTTTTATGATACTCCTATATGTTGTTTAACTTTGAGTTTAAATGAAATTGATAAACTACTATAATTTTGTAGATTCCAAGTATCTTGACTCTTGGTTTAAAATTCTTGAACAATGTTATTGACCACTAAGGATGAATCATTGTTCAAGGAGGGTTTGTTACTTCTTATATTTCTTTCTTTATTCAAGAATGTCTCAACTAAGGGTAAAAATACAAATTTACCAAAAACAACATTCTCACTGTCATAATTTTCCATACTACTACTATTGTTTAGGGCTATATTATGACAAATCTAGTCCAAAAATAATGGTTGTGCATTCTTCTTCTCAAAGCTCAAAAATAGGTTCCAAATACCTCTATTTTTCAATCTCCCCAAGGGGGGTTTAGAACTATATCTTTTGGCATAACCATCATAGGATTGTGAGGGAATAAAATTTTAGAGTCTAATGAGTGCATACATGCACATGAAGTGGAGTTGGTGATAGCCTTCGAAGAGGTAGAGTCAACATAAACAGAAGTTGAGTTAGCTAGAAACAATGATTCATTTATGATTAAGTGTTTGGGTCCATAGCCCCCCATGTTGAGGGAATTGCCAATTATAGGAGTATCCACCCCACTCAAGCTAGTGGGGGGAGTTGAGCTAGAATTATTGATAGAATCACATACCGAATCAGCAAGGTGGCTGACATTGTCAATGGTAGGAACACCACCATTATAATCAACAAAAATAACCTTTTAAATCTATTACTTGAGCCTCAACATTAGGATTATTGATGTTAATAACATCAATTGGTCTCAAGAGATTCTCAAGTAGGGTTAGATCCCACATCATTCATGGAAAAATTCTTAATAGCCAAGTTGGTTGAAGGTGCACTAGCATTAGGTTTTTGTTTAGCACCAACACTTCTAGGTCTATTTAAAATTATTAGGCAGTTTTTCCTAATATTCCCTTCTCTTGTACAAAGATAGCATGCATTTAGCCCTCATAAAATTTGAACACGACAAGAAAAAGTGGTATCTTCCAAGTTAATATGAAAGATATTAAGAATTTTGACACTAGGTGACAGAAAAAAGTGCCCTAGCATCCATGTGTGGAGGATTATTCTAGACTCGTCTATTCTAAGAACTTTCTCCAAAGGGGATATCATCTCGGTAAAAATGCCCACAACAGAGGGGTCACATTCTTCACTGTCACCCTCCTAGGGTGAGATAATGCCACAAATTCTTTCATTTAAGGCTTTTGGTGACTAGGATAGAGAAAAAACATAGTGTTCCCTATGTTCCAGTAGTGCCTAACACTGGCAACTTCTTGCATTTTGTGTTCCTCAAAACAATATTAAAAAGAGACCTCATTGAATCATTCTACAAAATGATACCTAAACACACATTTTTTTAGCCCAACCACTCTCCATCCATTCATCTAAAAATTTACGAGCAAGGATTCCTTTATAGTCAACTATTTCAAGCAAAATGGTGATGTTCTTTAATCTGGTTTTCTCATTATTTAATGCAACAATCATCTTACAATTAGGATAAATGGTTAATTTCTTGGGTCCATGGGGAGGACATTTACCTTCATGTCCTTTGTCAATCCCATACTCCCCACCTTCACCATTAAACTTGGAAACAAAATATGTATAAATCAAGACCTTCGAGTTTTCTTTTGCCACCACTTCACGGAAGGTTTTGTTATTTGCTTTAATATCGGACACCCTTTCTAGGCCATTGTGTGGGTCACCATCCATTAAGGCCTAGTACTACAAATTTAAACGCACTATCATAAATGCAGAGAGAGCATTACCACAATAAATACTCACGGGAAATAAAAGACAAGTTTGAGCAAGGAACATTAACACACAATGCATTCCACAACAAGCATGAGGAAAAATATGGCTAGAAAATTAACTGGATTAATATTTTTAATATATATTAAAAAAATTCAAAGTTTTCCAAATATATATTAAAAAATATTAATGCAATTAATTTATGCGGCTTGGTGAATTTTACTTGTGAATTTTTCATGGTGGTTAATTTTCCCATTGTTAATTATTGGTGGTGAATTTTCCATCAGTGAATTGTTGGCATGAATTTGTCGTATGTTGAAAAATATAGAGACAAAGAAGGCACCTACAACAAACCTCAATGGAGGATGGCCAACGCCTCCTCCACAAACACATTTGGTTGCAGAAACCCTCATCTCTTCTCATTCCAAAAATTTTTGTGCTCACCTTCAAATCCATTGTTTGAGGATGGACCACATCGCAAATTTATTTTTTCCTTTATGATACAATTTATTATATACTATAATATAATAATTATTAAAATCTTAAAAATTAAAAAATAATATTTAAAAAAATCTAAATATATAATTATCTATTTATACATTGTATTTTTAAAATCTAAAATATTGATACTAATATTTTTTAAATAGTAATACTGTTTAAAAAACTAAATACTATCAACTTGATGATAAAAAGAAACTAAAACTAAATATTATATTACCCCTAACAAAATAGAGTATTAATAACACTTGATGTAAATACTCACTTAAATTGAAGTACTATTTAATAACATAATAAGATAATTGAGAGACAAAGCCAATGATTACATGTTGCTACTACAATGAATGAAAATTTGAAAGTTGAAACCCTTTTAATGTATTCAAGGAGATTTACCAACCTCTCTATTCCAAATAAATGATTGTCAATGAAGAAAGCTAACTCCTAGACGAAAAGGGAAGCAACTATCCAACCCCGAAAATGTATCGGGGCATGGATATGCCCCATGCCCATAGCATTAAAAAACTACATAACTGACCACTAAAAAAGTACATAACTGACTACTGACAACCTATGTTTTTTTTATACTTGCACAGATATTTTGGAAAATGTCTTAATAGAATAGCCAGTAAGCATCAAGCTTAAGACACCATTGAAAAACAACACTAAAGATTACACAAATACAACCAGGATGCAGCAATCTTGTGCCACCATTACACTCTGAATCTGAACATGACTTGGAATTGATGAGCACAACAAAGCTCCCCTTCATGGAGCTGCAAAAATTGGTGCTTGATCTCTTCCAAACGCTTGCTGAAATCTGAATCCTCTGTGAGCCCCATCTTTAGCTGAGAACAAAGAAAAGTAAGTTGAAACATGATGTCACAATAAAACTCTAGAATATTTGTTTCACAAAATAGTGTTGAACATCTACTTTTCCATAAATGCAATAAAATACACTGCCTCATAGAATCAACAATTATATTTTTATACAGTCCAATACTAAAAATAAATTCTTTTCAGTGTAAAACATGACCAAAAATAGGAGGAAAATGATAAAAAAAAAAAATGCTATTCCATTTTCTTTTTGTACAAGGGTAGTCCCAAAAGATATGTTTTAAGTCAGTTTATGATGCAAAATTTTACATGCCAACATTTGAGCATTAGCCTCCGTCTTGGACTTCCAAATCTACGCACTTAACATTCTCCATTTTCTTTCATTAAACTTACAATTCCATTTTTTGTTAAGTCATTTAAATTTGATTTTTATAATATGTTTTTATATATAGAGAGAGTAAAATAATATTTTTATGTTTAATATTTTTTAAAAATATTTAAATTATTTGAATTATATTTATATTTTTTTATATTTAATATTATCTTTATAATTTTGATTTGAATTTGTATTTGTATTTATAGTTAATAATATTATTTTTAAAATGTTAATATTATCTTTAAATTATTTCTATGTCTACCACAAATTTATATTTTTCTTATATATATATATATAATAATCTTTTAAAAGAGACTTAATATTTGAATTGTGTTTGTATTTAATTTTTTAATTATTTTCATATTTAATATACTTTTTTATAATTTTGATTTGAATTGTGTTTGTATTTATAATTAATAATATATATTTTTTAAATATTAATAATGTACTACAAATTTATATTCTTCTTTAAATAATTTTTATGTTTAACAAATCTTTTAAAAGAGTCTTAAAAATATTTTTTTAATTTTCAATTTAAATTGTATTTAATGTGTATTTTCTATATAATTTATTTATATGCTAACTAAAATATTACATTCCTAACTAATTATTTAAATGTTTAATAATTTTGAAAAAATAATTAAAAATTTAGTCTTCATATTTTTTTATTAATTTAAGGTTAGTGATTATCCTCTTCTTTAATTTTTTTATATACTCATTATAAAAATGATTTATATTCTTAATAATTTTTAAAAGTGACATAAAATTGGTTCTATAAACTAACTTAATTTACTTTTGAGTGTTTAAACTACTCTTTAAATTGTTATTTTATTTGTACCTTTTTTAAGAGCTTGTGTTTTTATTTAAATTATTTATATGTTTAATAATTTTTTAATTGATGTAAACTTAGTCTCAATTGTGAAAATGTTTGCCAATCTCTATTACTTTAGTTTAAAGTAGTAATCCTTGAGAATGATCACCTTAACCTCATACTATCTCAATAGAACATTTTATACAAATTGAATGACCTTTTAAATCTAACTTATCTTATAAGACCATATATTATTATAGACTCCAAGCTTCACATTAAAATAAAAATTGACCTTTTGATGATTTAACAACTTACTTTAGTTTGTTGAAGAAGAAATATCAGCCCTGAGTTTTGATACTTCAATTTATTTTTTCTCTTTTGTTGGAAGTATGCACAATATAAACAAAGTTAAAAGAAACTATGTCCATTTATCTAGAATTTTGTTGAAAACATAAATAACCACAATATAAAGATAGTTAGAGTAAATCATGCCCTTTTGTGTAGAATTTTGTTGAAAATATTTGTGATATGAGAAAAATCAAATACAAAGAAATGCCCATAATATACAGAAAGGTAGAAGAAACTATGCCCATTCCTCTAGAATTTTGTTAAAAATATTTGTAGTATAAGAAAAACTAATGGCAAGTACCTATGCGTGGGGGAATAATTTTTTCCAAAGAAGTTGTATACTTGCTTCAAGAACAGTCAACAAAATTTTAAAAAATATAACATAACAACATAGGTCCTTGCCATTAATTTTTCTTATACTACATATATTTTTAACAAAATTCTAATGAAATGGACATAATTTCTTCTACTTTTATTTCTATTATGGGCATTTCTTTGCCTTTGATTTTTCACATATCATAAATATTTTAAAAAAAACTACACAAATGGGCATGATTTCCTCTAAGTTTCATTATTTTGTGGGTATTTCTTTGTCTCTATTTTTTTTTTTGATTGGTAATTTTCCCTTTGTCTCTAATTTTTATTATACTCAAAATGTAAATTAAAATAGTTTATAGAACCAATTTTATGCCACTTTTAAAAAATATTAAGATTACAAATCATTTTTATGGTAAAGCATATAAAAAAATTAAACAAGAGGATAATCACTAAACCTTAAATTAATAAAAAAGTATGAAGACTAAATTTAAATCACTTTTCCAAATTATTAAACATTTAAATAATTATATAGGAATATAATATTTTAGTTAACATATAAATAAATTGTATAAAAAGATAGACATTAAATACAATTTAAATTGAGAATTATAAAAATTATTTTGAAGACTCTTTTAAAAGATTTGTTAAACATAAAAAATTGTTTAAAGAAGAATATAAATTTGTAATAAACATACAAATAATTTAAAGATAATATTAATATTTAAAAAAAATATTATTAACTATAAATATAAACACAATTCAAATTAAAATTATTAAAAAAAATATTAAATATACAATAATTAAAAAATTAAATACAAGCAAAATTCAAATAATAAGTCTTTATATATATATATATATAATATTTCTTTAAAAATATAAATTTGTAGTAGACAAGAAATAATTTAAAGATAATATTAAATTTTTAAAATAATATTATTATATCTTTATTCAAGGGGTAAATGCTTTTGAACCAGAGCTATGAACCAGAATACAACCATTCAACAATACCACCCCAATGGGGTTTGAACCTTGGTGGCAAGAACAACAATGCCACCTTTAAAGCAACAAACCATGCCAATATTGACTAAAAATAATATTATTAACTATAAATACAAATACAAATTTAAATCAAAACTCTAAAAATAATATTAAATATAAAAATTGAAAAAAAAAATCTAAATACAATTCAAATAATTTAAATCATTTAAAAAAAATATTTTCTTGTATTAATAATAAGGTATCAAGTTATATAAGAGCAATATTTTAGCTTAGTTCACTGTAGACTTAACCAACAGTAGCAAACTACTTCAAATTTAACCCACATAAGCAACCTACAACAGATTTACCCAACTGTAACACTTAAATCATCTATATTATAAAAAATGCAATTGGTTCATGCAGCTCCAATGTCTATTGAGCAACATTTCTCTTAGGTTGGGGCTGATAGCAAACGATATGCTGAGATACCTTACCAACTTGTTCGGCCCCCCCATCGAAACCCATATTTTTGTAGCCAATCAAGGGGGGTCTCCTCCCAACCAAGGAAGGTTGGCTTGGCAATAGACACCTTTGCCAAAGAGGCTAGGAAAAATAGATTCAATTTCCCCATAAGAGTGTCCAAATTCCTTTCATCCAACTCAATGAATATTGTTTTATCATTTGCAAATTGGATATTTATTAACTCATTTTGGTCTAGGAGAATAATTCCTTTAACCTTGGATGATGAGTTTGTATCCCTTAACAAGTAGTGCAATGCATCAGAGGTAATCATGAAGAGGGTAGAAGTGAGGGCATCCTTGTCTGATGGACCTGCCAAGCTTGATTTCATCAGATAGTCCAATGTTGGTTTGTGTCATAAGTGTTATTGTCGATGTTGGGATTGGAATCTTGTCCAAAGTTTGCCATTTGTTGTTGTCTTTGAAGTCTAGTCTCAATCATAAAAGGGATTTGCTCAAATGAGGATGATGAGAATGACAAGTAAATGCAAGGATGACACTAGCCTATGTTTTTTGATTTTTTTTGGATAAAGGATGACAATGCAAGACTATGTTTTTGGATTTTTTTGGATAAAGGATGACAATGCAAGACTATGTTTTTGGATTTTTGACAATAAGGGATGCAATATGACAATGTTGTCTAAAGAAAATGACTAATGCCAAAGGACAATGAAGACTAAGATGACAAGTTATGTCACTAATTTTTTTGTATTTTTGGAATAAAGGATGACAATGCAAGATGATGATGACGTTTTCCTAAGGAAATGATTAATGCAAGATGACAAGGTTGTCAAGGCCAATATGAGGACTAAGATGATGATGTTTGACTAAGGACTTAATGTTATAAATGCCAAGTCTAAGTTTAAAATGATGACTAAGATGAACAATGCAAAGTCTAAGTTCAAAATGGGGACTAAAATTGTTTTCTGATGTTTTGTTGAAAAGTCTGAGTTGTCCAAGGTCGATTGTTTGTTTGTGTCCAGATTTGTGACTGTTGTGTATAATGTTTGAAAATCTAGAAAACACTTGACAAGCACAATGTTTTGGTATAAGCAAGCACACATGAGACAAGTACAATCCTAAAAGGCCAATAGGCCAAGGGTTTGTATACCTGGTATAACCCACCGATATACCCCGGATTGGTGATAAACACCTTTCCTTCTCGAGAGTGGATAGCTTAGAATTTTGGTGACATTGGCTCCCCTCCATGGCTCATTAATGTCATTCGAGCACACCAAATTCAGATTCTTTGGGTAGTGACATCCCAAGAATTGCTATCTCTACTCAAGGGGATCAGTAGTGAGTGTCTTCAGGCATGATACTGTACCCTGCACTATACCAAGCAACGGCCAAAGAATGGTTGGACACTAAGACAAGAGGTTTTTAATTTGGGTATTTCGTTCGTGGGGCGTGATCCATGCGACGAGAGTCCACTTTCGGATCCATCTCGTTGGAACCACACTCGTGATTCTTGGGCTTTCCCCAAGAACCCACTTTTATATACCGGCTGGAAGTCCCTCGGTGTCAGGGTGCTACCGGTCTGAGTCGTCCTGGGGTGAGTACTTTTTCCCACCAAAACAGGCCCAAGTTCTAGAGTCAGTAACCGTTTCTCTTACACCCAGGATCGCACGAATACGCAAGGGGAGAGGATACTCCGATATACCGAATCGTGAAGGGTAATTAACAAATAAAGATGGGTTTGGTTTTCTGATTACGAGGTTTTCACCAAGTGAGAGCATACTCACCTACCATCTTGCAAGCACAATCAACCAAAGAAGACATGTGTTCTTTTTATATGCACCAAAATCAAATGTTTGCTAATCTATGAAAGAAAAACAAGCACAATGTTTGTTTATCTTGTCTTCGACATTCGAACTTGCAAACAAAAGATTAGTAGTTCCTTATGCAATGGTCTTTGACACACGAATAGTGATCGCCACACGCTACAAAAAATGATTAGTAACAAAAAAAATAAAAATAACAATTTATTGACAGCAGCAACTTAAAACAGTGATAACTTGCTTGAAACTTAACAAAATTTTAAGTGATAGATGTCCATGGAAAGCTAAATGATAGACCTTCAAAACCCAAAAAAAAATTTCCATGATTCTGCACAAAAAGAATGTTATAGACAAAACAAAAAAGCGGGTTTAAAAATTAAATTAAAAAAAAATGTGATCACTAAAATGCCCATAACTTTCTCAAATCTCAACAAAATTTAAAACCGTTTGATGGTCTGGAAAGCTAAGAGTGGGATCTACAAAACCCAGAAACCGTTTGAAAATTATTTATTTTCCCATTTTTCTGTGCTCTAATGAAGGTGACGGGATTTTGTGTGACGTCTTGGCTGTAACCTGCAAAACAGTGAAAACAAACAAAAACACACACAAATTTCTATCCAAAACGTCGGGTTCACCAATGTGATCAATGGAAATCAGGTTGTTAACATGTTAGATAGAATAACACTAAAATCCAATGAAATAACGAAGTACAATGGAAATAAAATGAAAATACAAAAAGAACAATGTTACCATAAGTCTTCATCTTCCATGCTTCACCTTCGTTACACCTTCTTGCTTGCTGGATGATATTGTGCCCTTAGATTCGTTGTGCGAGCAATCTGCAAATGTCTAAGACCTACAACAAGTTTTGAAGGATTTATGCAATGTCTAAATGCCTATGACTATGACAATGTCTAAATGCCTATGACTATGACAATGTCTATGAAAATAATGACTTCTAATGCCAAATGACTATAATGACTATTAAATTAAAAATGAAATTGTCGGATCCCGAAATTATGAGCAAAATTGTCTTTTATAGAAAACACAATTTTGAGCGGACGGATGGGATTAATTGATGACAAGAACCTAAAATGAAAGGACAAGATTTAATTTGACAATCCCTAATCAGGGTTAGGGAAAAATCTTTAATCAAATGGTCAAAATAATATCTCAGATAATCGGATCGACAGTGGAGAATAAATGAGACAAATTAATTAGAAAATGAAGATTTTCGAAAAATCAATAAGATAAAGATTGTTTGATTTGCAAGATTCGAAAAATCAAAGAGATAAGATTTGGACTGAAGATAAGATTTGGAAAATCAAGAATCTGCCCGATTGCTTGATTTTTGGAAGATTAGTTACTAATTTGAATTAAATTAATTCAAATTATGGATTTTGAGAGATAATAAATAATCTTTTTCAGATTATTTATCAAAAAGGACTAACAGTTAGGATCGACATGACATTTTAAATAATTTAATTTATTTAAAATGAGAAGAATATTAAATTGACAATTAAATAATTAAATATAATTATTTAATTTAGGAGATAAGACCAATTAATTAAATAAATTAATCAATTTATTTAATTATGACAGTTAGTGACATATTAAATAAATAAATAAAACTTATTTATTTAATAATCAAGGATAATTAAACGCAGAAAGGGAAATTAAATAAATTAAGAAATTTATTTAATTAAATAAAGACTTAGACAATTAGTGACGTATTTAATAAATAAATTAAAATTTATTTATTTAATAATCATAAAGAATCAAATGACATGAATTAATTAAATAATTATGAATTATTTAATCAATAGTCGAATGTGGACCAAGGACATAATTAAATGTCTTAATTATGCTAGGACAAAAGTGGTAAAAATGAAGCTTGCAGACCTAGGTCATTTTTAGGTGTCTACAATACTCTTGACATAATTTGATATTGTATAATTGTATTTAAAGACATTTAATGTATTCATTTTATTAACTTAATCATTCAATAATACTTAAGATAACATAGGATAATTATTCTAGAGAATAATATATAGCAACACATTCAATATGGTGCAACCAAAAGAGCAAAGAATCCACTTGTTTAGGAACTTGTCTATTACTTTCAAAATTGTTGAAATTTAATGGATTGACCAAAGGCAATGTCTCCTTATGGCATAACAAAAATCCTTTAAGGTGTTTTAAACATCAATAGTCCCCAAACTTTAAAAAAATGCACAAAATCATTGCAATTTGGAAAACATAGTGGGTTGTGGATATGATTGTTCTTGTTCTAAGCTCAAGGGTGGAGAGCTCGAGGAGTTGTAGGTGGGGGATACATAAAACCAATCAAATTGACTTGAGAGGTGTCTAACCAATTGGGTTGTTATGTGTAGAGGGTTTTACAACACTATCTGGGTTGCAAGTTTTGTAACACCCAATGTTTTTCAACCCACAATTAATTTAATGAAAACATTTTGTTATTTAGAGAGTAAGAATGTAATGAAAGGCACCTTTAGAATTCACATGTTGGAAAACATTGTGTTAAGAAGCTTGCCACCCACATCTCTTGTGAAACGTTGTACATGGAACAACCCCATAGGTTACTCACCCCTTAGGTGAATTTGGATAGTTTTATGTATCACCCACCTGCAACTCCTCCTTGTCCTTAGCACCCTATAGCTTTGAAGCTGTAGAAGAAAATAATTAATAGGGGACAGTGTGTTTTCCAACACTGCAAATAATGTGAGCTTTTATTGTTCCAATCAAATGAAGAAAGTGACATGCCATTTTTAATGTACTGAAGAGTTTTTCTAAAATTTGAAGGTGGATTTCATTACATTGTTGGTGCATACGAAACAATAACTTTTCATAAGAAAATAACTAATAGGGGATAGTGTGTTTTCCAACACTAAAAATAATGTGAGCATTTTTTTGTTCCAATTAGATGATGAAAGTGAAATGTCATTTTTATTGTACCAAAGAGTTGTTTTAAAATTTGAAGGTGGACTTCATTACATTGTTGGTATGTACGAAACAATTTTTTTTTATAAAGGAAATAATTAATAGGAGACTATGTTTTCCAACACTGCAAATAGTGTGAGCATTTTTTTTGTTCCAATCATATGAAAAAAGTGAAATGTCATTTTTACTATTCCAAATAGTTGTTTTAAAATTTGAAGGTGGACTTCATTACATTGTTGGTGCGTACAAAACAAAAACTTTTCATAAGGAAATAACTAACAGGGGACAATGTGTTTTCCAACACTATAAATAAAGTGAGCATTTTTTTGTAACAATCAACAAATAGAAACTAGTTAACCATATGATGTAACATTGGGTTCATTAAAATATAATGTGAAAGCCTAAAATCAAAAAATAGAAACTAGTTAACCATATGATATGATTGGAAAACATAGTGGGGTTGTGAGTGATATGATTGTGCTTATTCTAAGCTCAAGGGTGGAGAGCTCAGGGAGAATTCGCAAGTGGGGAATACATAAAACTAATCAAATTGATCTAAGGGGTGACTAACCAAGTGGGTTGTTACGTGTAGATGGTTTTACAACATTATGTGGGTTAGAAGTTTCATAACACCTAGTGTTTTCCACCCTGCAATTGTTGCAATGAAAACCTTTTTCTATTTAGAGGGTACAAATGTAATGAAAGTCACCTTCAAAATTTAAAATTTTTGCTTAGGAAAAAATTATGTTTTAATTTCCTCATATGGTGAAAAAAAATGTGAAGTATAATTGTAGGTTGAAAAACCATAGTGGGTTTTCAAAGATATGATTGTGCTTGTTCTAAGCTCAAGGGTGGAGATCTTGAGGAGTTGTAGGTGAGGGATACATAAAACTAATCAAATTCACCTGAGGGGTGACTAACCAATTGGGTTGTTACTTGTAGAGGGTTTTACAACAATACGTGGGTTGCAAGTTTCATAACACGGTATTTTTCAACCTATAATTTTATAAAATAATAAAATGTAATGAAAAACCTTTTGTTATTTATAAAGTAGGAATGTAATGAAATTCACCTTGAAAATTTATATCAAGTCTTAGAGTAAATATTGCGTTGAAATTTCTTCATATGTTTGAAAAATAAATAAATTTTCATATGAAAATAACTAACATGGGACATTATGTTTTCCAACACCGCAAACAATGTGAGCATTTTTTTGTTCCAATCTTATCAAGAAAGTGAAATGTCATTTTTACTGTAACCAAAAATTTGTTCTAAAATTTGAAGGTGGAATTCATTACATAACTAACAAGGGCTTATGTTTTCCAACACTGCAAATTCATAAGGAAATAATTGACAAGGGACAGTGTGTTTTCTAACACTACAAATAATGTGAGTTTTTTTTGTTCCCTGTTGGAAAACACATTGTCCCCTATTGGAAAACATACTACCCCCTATTAGTTATTTCCAATGTTGGAAAATACACTATTCCCTATTGGAAAACACACTGTCGCCTGATGGAAAACACATTGTCCCTTGTTGGAAAACACACTGTCCCTTGTTGGAAAACACAATGTCCCTTGTTAGTTATTTCCAATGTTGGAAAACACACTGTCCCCTGTTGGAGAACACACTATCCCCTATTGGAAACACATTGCCCCCTATTAGTTATTTCCAATGTTGGAAAACACACTGTCCCCTATTGGAATACACATTATCCCTTGTTAGTTATTTCCAATGTTGGAAAACACACTGTCCCCTGTTAGTTATTTCCAATGTTGGAAAACACAGTGTCCCCTATTGGAAAACACATTGTCCCCTGTTACATTCTAATGATGTCCCCTGTCCACTTTTCCTACATAGGGGACAATGTACTTTCCAACATTGCAAACAATGTGAACATTTTTTTGTTCCAATCATATCAAGAAAGTGAAATGTCATTTTTACTATAACCAAAGAGTTGTTCTAAAATTTGAAGGTGGACTTCATTACATAACTAACAAGGGATAGTGTGTTTTCCAACACTACAAATTCATAAGGAAATAATTGAGAAGGGATAGTGTGTTTTCTAACACTGCAAATAATGTGAGCATTTTTTTGTTCCCTATTGGAAAACACATTGTCCCCTATTGGGAAACACACTGTCCCCTAATGATAAGAGCTACCAAAAAGGTATACTCCTTTAGAATTATAATTTAATTTTCCTCTACCTTGTAGTAATGATTTCAATGGTATTGGGTGAAAATTTTATTTAGTTTTGAATATCATTGTTTTCTTACTTAGATGGTTTATTAATATGGCTAGTAATTAAATTAATTTTAGTTTATTAATATGGCTAGTAATTTAATTAATTTGAGTTTATTAATATGGCTAGTAATTACATTAATTTGAATATCATTTTTGTTCAAGAATCTTTGAGTTCATTTGTTCAACTCAACTTATAGAATCATCTCTCTCTTTTCTTGCACAATTTCATATGTAGTACAAAATAGGTCTTGAATTTATCCACTTATATATTTCCATTTTCCCATTGCACATACCGCACACACCTTCCTCAACTTCTCAAGAGTGGGAAGAATCTCTTCAATTAACACATTATCCATTTCATTCAATTTCTTCATTATAAGGTCTTTCAACACCATATTTATGTCTCTCTTTGGATTAATCCATCATCATCATTGCATAAATCCATTAGGTTAAACCTTAAACCCTAAACCTAACATCCATCATCATTATATTAATCCATTAGGTTCATTTGAGGCTAATATAAATTTATTAATCTAAGAATTTTTCATCCATCACAATCCTTTCATTATCCATGTATCTTTCCATCCCAATCATTAAATATCTCCCAACCCATTAACCTTTGATCTCTCCACTCTTATATTCCTATCCACCATCCATCACTCTATCCTGCAACTTGTATGAATCATTCCATAATCCATTGTCATTGGTACCTAGCTATAGGATACTCCTACAAGAAATATAATTCAAATTCTTAAGAGAGAAGAATATCTTCAATCAATACACCATCGATCTCCTTCACTTCGGTATGCTTCTTTTCAACTATTGTGCAATGGGAAAATGGAAAAGTAGAACTAGAGCAATAGGTACTATAATGTATTCATGAAAGGAAAAAGAAATTTTCTCTAAAAACACTTGACAAGAAGCATACCTAAGTGAATGAGATAGATAATGTAATGAATGAATAAATTATTTATGTTCTTGAGAAGTTGAGGGAGGAGCCTGTGCAACATGTGCAATGGATAAATAGCAATGTAGAAGTGGATAAACTCAAGAGGTTTTGTATTGCATATGAATTTGTGGAAGAAAAGGAAGTGATAGATGATGCTATAAGTGGATTTGAACAAATCAACTCAAATATTATTGTTCCTTAAGAATTCCATGGAACAAATACAATTGGAAATAAAGACAAGGAAAATGAAAAATCAGATCTAAGTGGAAAAAAAGACAATCAATTCAAAGTGGAGACATGAAAGTCTTATTTGAAAGGTAGACAAGTCATGTAAAGAACTTGTTAAAAGAAACATCTACATTCTCTAATAAAAAATACACTCTCAAAGCTAAGAAAAAAGTAGCTATAGAGCTACATAAGAGTACTCAAGAAATTGAAAACTCTATCCAAGAAAGGGATGTTGCTATCCTAAGCGTTGATGAGGGAGCAATTGATATAAAGCTTCAAGTAAAAGAGATGAAAAAGAAATTAGAAGATCATGATAATGAATAGAAGGGGGTGTTAACACATAACAACAATGGGGATGAGGGAAAATGTGTTGGCAATCAGCTTCTAGATAAAAAATCAATAGTTGGAAGTGTTCAAGTTGTAGCTCTCCACCCTTGAGCTTTCAACAAGCACAATGAAATAACTTATAACCCACTATGTTCTTCCAACCTGCAATTATTTTATGCATTTATTTTTCCATCATATGAGGAAATTGAAACATATTTTTTACTCTAAATAACAGTTTTGGTAAATGTTGATTAAGAAAGTTAAAGAAGAATAAACACTCTAGAGAATGCACTATTTATCAAAACAAGTTGTGGATAAACAAGAAGAGGAAGATATAAAATTTTAAAAGATGTTGAAATCTATTTTTAAAAATTACAAGGGACCTAAAATATGTATTGCTACTTATTTTGGTAGTTTGATTTTTAAATAATTGAATGATTTAAAAAAAAAATTATCTTAAAAATATTTTGTGGATGAGGAAATTGTAGATTCTAAGAAGGTTAGGTTTATTAAGACTAAATTGAAGTGATATATTGCAATTGTACATTAGAAATAAGCATAAATAGAAAGGAATGGAGAGATGGGGATTGTATAGATAGAGAAATATAGAATAATTTTAAAGTTGAAGAGTCAAATTATAAAAATTGATTACCACTTATAATTTTTGAAAATTTTACAAAATTTGTGATAAAAGAATAAGGGTGTGAGGAAATATATTGAAGATTCTATAAGTTGACAATTGGCTTAGACATAGTGTAGTAGATGAAGAAAAGGTGTCTAGATAAATAAGTGGATTAAGAGGAACCATGCAAGAGTAATTGAGTATGGTAAGAAAAATGAAAATTAAAGAAACATATCAATTTGTATTAAAGGAAGAAGAGAAGTCAAAGACAATGTTTGAGAATGTAGAATATATACAAAATAATATTCCAAAGAGAAATACTTAAAGATGGTGTTGGTACACCTTATAAAGAAGAAAATAAAGAAATAAGTAGTAGTTCATAATGAAATAAAAGAATAGATGAATATTGGATAGATGAAGGAAGATATGGTAAATGTAGTGAAAGATCTTTCATATGATCTTATTTTAGATTTGCAATAGGACATAGAGTATTTGAATGCTTCCAAATAAAATGGAGTATTGGTAGAATACCTAAGGTTGTATAGGAGTTATAATGCTTAGGAAGAGTCAAGAAGATGATAAATCACAATAAATAAATTAGACAGAGGCGAGTCATTGATCATGAAAAGAGTTTTGGTAAATAGTGATGGTATGGATAAAGAATATCAAAATCTATATAAAATTTCATAATTGTAGAAATAACATAAGGTGCTAGTAAGTGATCAATTTTTGTTAAAATTTATGATTATCATGAGGAATTATTGCATCATGTTAAAGGATATAAATTATTGTTGGGAATCTTGGCCATGGTAGTATGAGAATAAATTCATAAGTTTGTATAAAGAGAATACTTACACTATGATAAGATCCAAATCAAAATTTTTGATGTAGATATGTACCCCCAATATATAGTAAGTGATATGGAAGGGTGGGAGGTGAAGATGTGGTAAGGTATCCTAGGATGGGATGGATTGGCATATAATCAAGAAATGATTGGTTTATGGGTATTGATAGGTATATGATGGGATTTGCATCATAGATTTCTATACACATCTTATGAAAATATGGTTATGGGGGAGGATGGTATATGGTATGTTGTATGATAGAGGAGGGAGGGTGAAAATGGTTTGATCATGTTTCATAACACCCAGTGTTTTCCAACCTTCAATTATTGTAATGAAAACCTTTTTTATTTAGAGAGTATGAATATGATTTTGAGAGCCAATAGGATTGTTGTGCAATATTATGTGTGAGAGTGGCTTGGTGTCCCAAATCACAAATGTGTGTGTTTATTAAATAATACCAAAACTAACAATATCTCGTAGTAATGAAACATCTATTTGGTGTAATGATCCTCTCCCTATGATGTAATTGTGTAGTCAATATGGTAGGTAGGGGCAACCAAGTTTGTATGTTAGCTTGTTGTTGATGGCATCCTTACATCCACTAGTATCATGGAGGTGGCTAACCAATAGGGTTTTTATGTGTAAAGGGTTCTAAACAATATGTGTGTTGTAGGTTCCATAACACCTAGTGTTTTCCAACCTCCAATTTTAGAAAACAATATTAATGTAACTAAGACCTTTTGTTATTTACACAACACAAGTGTAATGAAAGGCACCTTCAAAATTTACCATTAATGTAGTTTAAAATTTTATAACTCATGTAACAACAGCGTTCACTTTTGATATATCAAAATTCTTTACAAGATCATTATAAGTAAATTGAAAATTTCCTAATTGAGCCTTGAGGTGCCTAATATTAGCCTTCAAATTCTAAACTACCTTAGATTCTTGCAAGCACTCTTTTTCTAATATCTCCATGCACGAAAGTGAATGAGGTAGACAATGTATTGATTGAAGAGATTCTTCCTATTCTTGAGAAGTCAAGGAAGGTGCATGTGTAATATATACAATGGGAACAAGGTAATGCAAAGTGGATAAAATAAAGAGGTTTTGTATTGTATATGAATTTGTGCAAACAAAGAAAGTGAGAGGTGATTCTATAAGTCACGGAGTTGAACAAATGAAGTCAAAGATTCTTGAACTTAAGAATTCCATGGAACAAATAGAATTGAAAACCAATGATAAGGAAAAGGAGAAATTAGATCTAAGTGCAAAAGATCAACTTGGTAGTTGTCGTTACACCAAAAGATCAACTTGTTAATGCCTAATACATCTGCCAGATTTATACAAGATCCACAGGAGGCGGCTAAGCCATGTCATGAAACTAAGCATCACGTTACGCTAAGGAGACCAAGGGACACACCATCTTGCAACGATCCCCTAGTGTAAGTGAGGGGTTCAAACCCATGACCTCAGTTCTAATACCACTTATTACAATGGTGGTTGTCATTTCACCATAAAATAGACCTGTTAATGCCTAGTATAATCGCTAGATTTATACAAGATTCATGGGAGGCAGTTAAGCCATGTCACGAACCCAAGCATCGTGTTGCACTAAGGAGACCAAGGGACATACCATCTTGCAACAAGAACAAATACATAAAAGAGATGTTGAAAAAGTTTAAGATGGAAGAATGTAAACTAGTGAGTACACCTATGGTTATTGGTTGTAAATTGAATAAGGATGATGAATCTACTTTGAAAAATTAAACTTTGTATAGGTCAATGATTGGTAGTCTATTGTATGTAACCACATCCAAACCAGATATAATGTAAGTAGTAGGGATGGTAGCTAGGTTTTTGGTAGTGCTTAAAGAAACTCATGTCAAGGCAATAAAAAGGATATTTAGACATCTGAATGCTATAATAAATTTTGTTGTGGTATCCTAAGAGTGAAAACTTCACACTAATTGCATACACACATGCAAATTTGGCTGCAAGAATAGATGACTGGTAGAGTGGTGGAGCTTTCTTTATTGGTGACAATCTTGTAGATCTTGGTTAAGAAATAAGAAGGATTCAATATCTTTATCTACAACAAAAGCATAGTACATTGTAGCAATTTCATGTTGCATGAGTAGGTATTATGGTTGAATTAGAACCTTAAGGAGACGAAAATAGAGTTTGATGAGCCCATTTCCATTCTTTGTGACATTACTAGTGTTATAAATATTTCCAAGAATCTAGTGATGCATTCAAGGACAAAACATATTGCAATTAAGTATCATTTTATGAGAGAGAAGGTTACAAACAAAGAAGTGAAGTTGGAGTATATTGAGACTAAGGAGAAAATTACAAACATCTTAAAAAAACTCTTCCTAAGGTGACTTTTGAGTATCTTTGGTAGAATTTGGGAGTGTTTTCTCACTCCTCTCAAGAATCAACATGAAATATTGGGTGAGGGGGGGTGTTGACTCCCTACTGCAATCAAGCTTGATGATCTTATGGAACAATATTGTCAAAGGAGGGGAAAGGAAAACAAACTACCATATCCTATTTTATATTATCGTGTTTGAGTTATGTCTAATTAAGGATCACCTTATCGAATGATCAAAATTATGTTTTTGAGTCACCTATAAATAATTTAAAATATAAGTCAGCTTAAAAATTAAAAAAATGCTTATTAAATGATATTCCATTGGAAAGCAAGTCAATTATAAATGATTTACTGGTTTATAATAAATACTTGCAAAATAATATTACAAAAACACTTAAGATTTTAAAAACAAAAGAGAAAGTCTTGGGATATAATTTAAATCTTAATTTCTATATGTTACACATGTATATTAATTTGTTTTAAGAATTCCTTTCTTTCTTAATAGGACAAAATAGACTCATGAATTAATTTAAAAAATAAAAGTGAGAAAGTTAGATTCAGATGATTGTTCAAATAATTTTGGAGGGGAGTAAAAATCTATATCAATTTATAAAAATTGTATTGACAATAATATCTCATTGTGAATGAGATTTATAATTATAATAAATTTAAATGAAGAAATGATAAACAATATTTTGTAGAAGTCATGAAGGTCTTTTCAAATCTTCTACAACAAGTCTAGTCAATAGAAAGTGGCGTCTTATCATATTTTATACGACTGTTTTACTTCCACACGGCTGTTTGAATGCATGAGTCATGGTTGTTATTTCCACACGGCAACTCTACACCATCACTTACTTGTCCATCAGTACTGACTCGCCTTCTCATTTTCCTACACAAATCAGAATCTACAAAAGCGATGAGGAATAGTATGCCAAAATATGAATGACACCCCTTCCAAACGTATTCCTCACGACTGTTATTGTATTCTATATATTTCTACACCACTCACGCAACAGCAAAATAAATCATTTGCCCTCTCAATCTCATTAAACTTTCTCAAATAATATTTTGTAGAAGTCATAAAGTTTTCTCTAATCTTCTACAAGTCTAGTCAACAGAAAGTGATGTCTTACCATATTTTATACGACTGTTTCACTTCCACAGGGCTGTTTAAATGCATGAATCGTGGTTGTTATTTCCACACGGCAAGGTTGATTATTTCCACAAGTCTGCACAAACTGGAAAGAAATCAGAATCTCATAATTATTTCCAAACAGCTAGTCTAGTCTACAGAAAGTGATGTCCGTAGACCGCTGCATGAATGCATGAGTCGTGGTCAGCTCCAGGTAAGCCATAAAATCAAATAAAACCTGTAAAGCATGCTATTGCTATTCGAAGGGCACAATTAAGTTTTAGTAAGAGATAATATGTTGGTCAAGCACATGAGCCATAGCAAACGGGAACAATTTCATAATGCCGACAATCATTCATTTGGAATAGATAGGCTGGTAAATCTCCTCGAATATGTTAAAACGGGTTGGTTTATGTGGCTTTCAACTTTCCATTCATTGTAGATTCCCTCTTATCGCAGCAGCATGGAATTGCTGATAGGCAACTTGATATGCTAAAACAATGGCGTAGGCTAGCAGAAAAGGAGTGCAAGACGATGAAAACAATCTTGACCGTTCATTAGGTTCTATTATTTCTCATTTTCCGGAGAAAGTTAATTCCTAGACAAAAAAACACTTATATATGTAACATGATATAGTTCCCCCCATCCCCCATCCCACACACTGACAAAATGCCCCCCACGGAAAAGGTGGCCAGACGGACAAATTGCACTAACGGAAAGACTTGATAGTCAAACGCTAACTCCGTCCTGCCATTGCCTGTCCTGTTGCTGGGAAAACATGTTAGCATCGGTAGGTTTTCAAAATCACATTTCAAAATGGACAAAAACCCACAAAACATGGCATTCAAAATGATTATTTGCAAATATCAAAAAGCCTAGACGAGGTCCCATTTTCACCACCATTTTTCACAGCGACGTTTTGCAGGTTGCTGGAGAGAAATGGGAAGGAGTTGCAAGTATTCGAAGCTAGCAGGTATGTATATCCGCTTGAAATAAATGCCATTTTTCCATTCTGCCTAGGAACTCTGAAGAAACAAATGACTATTTGTTGTGGGATTATCGTTTATGTGTTTTCCTGTTGAGGGTTTTTTAATTTTCGTTTCCTCCTGTCTGTTGGTTTTGAAATTTTGTGCTTGCCGAATGAAATAGCTAACAACCCATTGTGGAAATATGAATGAAATAACTAAATAACATTTACAGAAACTAGAAACCATGCAAAATATATTATGAGGTTGGAAAATGCAACGTGGGTTCTACAATGAAATGATATATTTTGAAAACCACATAAAGCGCAAAACATCGCCATTGTTCACATTCTTATTTTGAACATTGTAGGGTTTTCGTTGGGAAAGGGGGTTTTTATTTGAAACGCAAGGTTGTTAATGTTTTTTTTGTGTCAAGGGTTTTTAATTTTGGTTTCCTCCGTATGTTGGTTTTTGAATTTTGCCATTGTCAAATGAAATAAATGACAATCCATTGTGGAAATATAAGTGAAATTATTGAATAACGTTTATAGAAACCAGAAACCATGCGAAATATATTATGAGGTTGGAAAACGCAACATGAGTTTTGCAACAAAATGATATATTTTGAAAACCACATAAAGCCCATAATGTTGTCATTGTTCACATTCTTATTCAGAATAGACAAAAAGGCCCAAAATGTGGCATTCAAAATCGTAATTTGCAAATAGCAAAAATCCTAGACAAGATCCCACTTTTGCTGCCACTTTATACACTGTCGTTTTGGAAAACACACTGTCTCCTAAAACCCTGACTGTTCTAAAACCCTTTAGAAGTAACAACCCAATTGGTTACTCACCCCTGACCTCAATTTGGTATGTTTTGTGATTGTCTGGAGAACATTTTGTGATTTAGATAGTAATCATGTAATGAAATTGGAAAACAGTAGATATTATGAAGTCTGCAAGGCACAGTGCTATAGATTGTTTGCAGTGTTGGAAAACACTATTAGGAATTGTATGTAGAAAATATCAATTAAATGCAAATTAAGATTAAACAGAGGAATGAAAAACAAATAAATAATAACAACAAGAGACAATTTTGAACATGGCTCACCAAAACTAGGGCTACGTCCATCAATAGAGAGTCCAATGTAATTATCCAACAAAATGAACTGATTACAAAAAGTAATCCCTTGCAGCTCAATACCACTCCAAATGCTACAATACAATGTCAATGAAAACCCTAACCCTTAGCCTTTTATCAAGACTTATGTCAGTTACAAAATAGGGTCTTTTTATGTTGGCCAATAGAAAAACTGTGAGGTTTTGAGGGCGTTGCCCCTCGACCCTACCCTATATCACAACAAGGAGCGCGACAGGGGCATTGCCCCTGCACCCCACAAGGGGCATTTCCCCTTGACTCCATCTTGGGGGCGTTGCCCCCAAACCCCCTTTAAATAATTTGGGGAGAAAATGCACCAATAAAAGTGGGGAAAATTTAACCTCCAAGTCGGATTAGGCTCCACATAACAACAAACACACTATCCCATGTCAGCTAACTCCTACCTACCTTTCTTGGATGTTTGGTCCCGTTAGCTGGTATATTCCACTTTGGTACAATCCAAATGTCATTTCACTTTCTTCATCTAATTGGAACAAAACGCCTTGACAAAAAAGGTCGGATGAACAAATAACACTAATGGAAAGACTTGATGGTCGGATGTTAACTCCGACCTGTCGTGGCATGTCTCGTCGCCAAGAAAACATGTTAGCACCAGTGGGTTTTCAAAATCATATTTGGGAATGGACAAAAACCAAAAAAAATGTGGCATTCAAAACCATTATTTACAAATAGCAAAACGAGGTGCCAAGAGTGTAATGAAATTGGAAAACAGTAGGTATTATGAAACCTACAAGGCACAATGTTGTTATAGATTGTTTGTAGTGTTGGAAAACACACTATCCCATTTTAGTTAGTTTGTTATGAAGAGTTTTATTTCGTTATGCTCCAAGAATGTAATGAAGCCCACTTTAAAAATTTTGAACAACTCTTTGCTACAGTCCAAATGTCATTTCACTTTCTTTATCTGATTGGAACAAATAAATTGTTCACATTATTTGCAAAGCTGGAAAATGCACTATCTCCTCTCAGTTGCAAAAGGTTTTACAACACTATATGGGTTGCTTGTTTCTTAACACCTTATATGGAGACAGTGTGTTTCGCAACACTGTAAATAATGTGAGCATTTAATTGGTTGAATCAGATGAGGAAAATGAAATACCATTTTGATCTTATGTTACATACAAAGGTGCCTTTTGTCTATGAGTTAGCTTTCTCTTGATTGGAACAAATAAATTGCTTGCATTATTTGTAGAGTTGAAAAACACATTGTCTTGTCTCAGTTGCAGAGGGTTTTACAACACTATATGGGTTGCTTGTTTCTTAACACCTTATATGGAAACAGTGTGTTTTCCAACACTGCAAATAATGTGAGCATTTATTTGGTTGAATCAGATGAGGAAAGTGAAATGCCATTTTGATCTCATGTTACATACATAGGTGCTTTTTGTCTAAAGTCAAAAAGCTAGATAAAACACACCTAACATCACCATTTTCCACAATTTTCATTTTCTAGTTTGGTGGGTGGGGAAGGATGCACGGGCGAGGAAAATGGAGTTGTAGGTGGCTGAACCACTACAAACCCCTCAAACACATTCCTCGTTGTGACACATCGCCATTTTCCACATTTTGTAGTTTGTTGGTTGGGGAGGGATGCACGACCGAGGATGGAGATAGTGTGTTTTCCAGTACTACAAATAATGTGAGCATTTATTTGGTCAAATTAGATGAGGAAAGTGAAATGCCATTTTGATCTTATGTTACATACATAGGTTCTTTTTGTCTACGAGTTAGCTTTCTCCTGATTGGAACAAATAAATTACTCGCATTATTTGCACAGTTGGAAAGCACACTATCTCATCTCAGTTGTAGAGGGTTTTGCAACACTATAGGGGTTGCTTGTTTCTTAACACCTTATATGGAGATAGTGTGTTTTCCAACAATGTAGATAATGTGAGCATTTATTTGGTCGAATCAAATGAGGAAAGTGAAATGCCACTTTGATCTCATGTTACATACATGGGTGCTTTTTGTTTACGAGTTAGCTTTCTCCTGAAGGGAACAAATAAATTGCTCACATTATTTGCATAGTTGGAAAACACGCTATCACCTCTTAGTTGTACATGGTTTTACAACACCGTATGAGTTGCTTGTTTATTAACACCTTATATGGAGATAGTGTGTTTTCCAACACTACAAATAATGTGAGTATTTTATTTGGTCAAATCAGATGAGGAAAGTGAAATGCCATTTTGATTGTACCAATTAGAAGAGAAAAAATAAATAGAAATAAAATGCTCACATTGTTTGCAACGTTGGAAAACACACTATCTCATCTCAGTTATTCCCTCATGAAAAGTGTTGGTTTTTTATGCTCCAAAAGTGTACTGAATTCCACCTTGATCTTTTAGAACAATTCTTTGGTGATGTTGTAGACATCGGAATTTGACCACCCCCATATGGTCAAATTCATCCCTTTTATTCCTCTATCCTGCATCCCTCATCTACGTTAATTAAATAATTTATTATTTAATTAATATTCCCATTTTATAATGTCCCTAATGTATTTAATTAAATAATTAAATACTTTATCCCTTATCCCTTTTCTTCTCTAAATTAAATAAATACTCTAACTTATTTAATTTAGTCATTTGACATTATGAATTTAAATCAATTTTTAAATTCATTATTTCTCTCTCCTTGTCCTATTCTCCACAATTCTTCTTTAATCTAGGTTAGCTTAGTTAACCTGTGATTAGGATGTGCACACTCCTAATTGGGATTAGTGTCACATCCTCCATAACTCACCACTTGCCTTTAATTCTACATTAATTAACATAATCCCTTGTTTGCACAACCTTAACTACTTAATTAGGTCAACCAAATCCTCATGCCATTTATGGCATATCCCTAAGTCAACCTTCATTAATTGCTTTCTAATTTTTGAGAAGGCAGCCCATTCCCCATGTGAATTTAAAATTCACATTTATTCTTCCTAAGCCTTTTGAAAAAAATTTAATTCCTCTCCTCTTCCCCATGTGGATATTTGAGGAATTTTAAATTCCTCATACACCCCATCACCCACATAAAGACAAGGACTTCCTTTATGAGGAGATCTTGTCCCAATCCCTAGGTACCATAAGATACCTCCACCTCACCTCCCTTTTGACACCTCGTCTACCATATTGCAAGATGTGAGGGATTGTGAGTCCTCAACTCACCATAGCCCTTGATCTTGTCCATGGTGGTCTCATCTTGACCTTCCATTTTCTAGAGGCATTTCCCCTAAAATTAGAGGATTTTTCCCTCATTTGCATCATCCAACAAGAACACACATTTTGCATTCTAGCCTTCAAGCATCCAAGCACTCTAACAACCATCCACCATTGTTGCATCTTTGAGCTCATATTTTGCATCCATCCAAATAACCACTTTCATCATTGCATTCTCCATCTCATCCTAATCATTTTGCATTAGGTTTTATGCTATTTTTTCAAGAAGGAGCACACAAAATCGATATCAAAGGGCCAACCAAAGGAGACAACTCAAACAAGGTAAAAATTGCTATTGCTTGTTCATTTTGTTTGGGTTAAACTAAGCTAGTCATTGAGGTGTTGTTTGGTGCTTCCTTGTTTGTATTTCCTTTTGTTTTGCAATTTTAGACTAGGAATTCACCTACACACATTTCTTGCATGCTCGGTGGGACCCACGTCATGGGTCTATACTTTCAAGTTTGTTGTTGTTTCATAATTTACGGGTTTGGATTTTACACGCAAGGGCGAATCTGCCCTAACGGGCGAATTTTCCAATTACAGAAGAAAATCTGTAGTCAGCAAAGGCAAACTTGAATTCGCCCTTTTGTAAAAAGGGGAGAACTCGCCAATTATAGAGGTGAATCTGTAGTCAACAAAGACGAACTAGAATTCGCCCTTTTGTAAAAAGGGGTGAACTTGAAACCAAGCATGAAGTTGCTTGCAGTAGAGGTGAACTTGCAATGGTCTCTAGGAACAAGCAAGAGTGATCAGGTTACAAAGGTGATTGCAAATTCACCCCTCCATCTATACAAGTATTTTTGAATTTGCGCATCTTCCAAGATAGGTAATTTTGATCAGCAGAAATAGCCAAGTTTGCCTCACACAGAGGCAAATTTGGAGTAATCCTAGAACTTAATTTTCTGAATTTGAACTTTAATTTGATTTCGTTTTCGGGTATTGATCTGTTAACTTGGCTATCTATGAGTGTGTCATTTTTATTAACGGTTTGTGCAGTAATTGTCGTTCATTTGTCCAAGATCAGAGGTGAAAATTACTGACATTTTCTTCAAGAAGATCGGTCAAAGACCTTTTAGTTAGTCTGTTTGTTGATTTTCATACTATCTAGGCACATGTAGCTTAATTAAAGGGTCAATTTACATTGTTTGTTATGCTTGGGAGCAAGTTGTTGACATATCCAATCCCCTTGCACCTTTCAGTGATCCTAGGTGACGAGAAATCTTAATTTGTTCTAGTCCAGTCCAATCTACCCAGGAGGTGCTAGTGCATCTAAGATCTCCCCTTGCACTATGTGTGAGCTTGGGGACCAACCGAAGCATCTAGTATCTTCTTCCTTTAGTGATACTTGCTTGGGATTTGATAACCCGGGGGATGATTCCAACCACGTGTTATCGGTGGAGTATATAAAAGGGGGAGAGCCAAAGCTATACCCCAATCTAGTCACGTCATGTTTAGCGAAGTGTCAAAGCTAGGGTGATACCTAGATAAGACGTACAGGGTTAGTCTGAGTTTTCAGTACCCTGCTAGGGCTCCTAACTCACGCTTGTGATGGGCTTGTGTTCATGGTTGTGCCTCACATACCTAACATATATTGAAGACGCACGAGATAGCCTTATTCAAGCTAGATAGAGACCCATGATTTTGTCACAGCTTGGTGTAGTGCAAGGGATGCGCACCATACCGAAAAGTTAATCACCACATACTCCCTTGGGTTGAGATACAAATCCTCATGGTCGACTACAATAGTCACTGAGAGAGAGAGTGAAGGTGAGCCTATGGCATCTATTGATGATCGTGTGCCACTGGAATGCTAGTTATCCACCTTTGCAAGAAAGGGTGATCCAAAGAACCACCCCTGTATCATAGAGTATTAACCTTGGGTTTTCCGCTCAAGGTGGTGGGCCTACATCAAGTTTGTAAACCCTTATCACTAATGTTAGGATTGTGCTACTTGGCATGTCTTCATTGTGTGATACCAGTGCTTTTATTTTTAGTTAAGCTAGTCTAGTATTCTATCTATTGTTTGTTGTGTTTGTTGTCCTTTCCCATAGTTAGCCCCTACCCTCATAGGTGAATTTGCACTATGGACAGGCATTTTTTCCTTGCAAAAGGGAAATTCCATGTCTAATTCCAGTCCAGGTCATCCCTTTAGGTGAGTTCATCTTTGTCAAAGGTGAATTTTCTTGTGGGTCCCTTTCCTAGGCGACCTCGTCTCCGCCCATTTTGTAGAATAGGCAAATCATTCCATCCTTTAGGCAAGTCTGCTTTAGTCCTTATCCATTGAAATCACCTGTTTCCCTAGAATAGGCAATTTTTTCATACCTTTGGGAAAACATGTTGTCCACAGGGGTGATCCCACTTCTCGTTCGAGTTTCCCCCATCCGTACAAGTCAAGATTTGGGAAAATTCGTTCATCTAATAGGTGATCCCATTTTAGGCGAATCTGTTTCTCATCTATATAGTTCAAGATATAGGAAAAGTTGTTATCCCATTAGGCAATTTTGAAAGTCAATTTCACTTGTTCCCTTGTGGTCTTTTAACCTTTTAGGCGATCCTACTCCCTGTAGAGGCGACTCTATCAGAGTATAGGTGATCTTGACTATAGATAGGAAAATTTGAATCCTAGGTTCACTCGTTTCTTATGTGTCTCCCAGATATAGGTGAATTTGAATCCTAAGTTTTCCCTTTTCTTGTGTCTCCCCCAGAGATAGGTGATTTTGCATCCCGAGTTCACCCATTTCTTATGTGTCCCCAGACATGGGAAAATTTGATCTCCCTAGATAGGTGAGTTTGCTCAACATAGAGGTGATTCTGCTCCCCTTAGATAGGTGAATTCATGACCTTAAGAGATGAATTTGCGCTACACATAGGCGAATATGCTCCCCATACAAATTCTAGAGAGTGAATCCTTTTGGCCACTGAAATCCCATCATTTTCCAATTCCTTTGTTGTGATCAAAATTTTCTATCATCATCTGTCTACCCATAATTGTCATTTTCATCCATCTGCAATTTCCAAAAGTCATTCATTCATCAATCAAATCATATAGGTGCATCTTAGAACATTCCTAGGTTGCATATCCATCATTGGTTCATCAATCCCAATCCCCTCGACTCTATTTTAGGGGTTTTTATCCAAGCTGGCTTAGGTGCCTTATCCCAATCATCATCATCTGCATCTACTTAGGATTGTCATCCTTCCTAAGTCAATAATCATCTTCGGCCCAATCAATCTACTTCCATCTTGAGGTAGATTTTGTTAGAGTAATAAGTTATTATGCTTAATTAATTACATCACATTGATTAATTAATTAAGTCACTTATTCCTCTTTATTACTTAAGCTAAACTTAGGCACATTAATAATTAATTATTAATTATTAAGTGTGCACACTAGGGTTTCATTTAGGGTTTCCCTTTTAGGGTTTCGTGATCTCCTTCATAAGGATTGATCACTTTGTAATAATCGATTCTCTTAATGCATTTTTACTGAGAGGTTTACAGAGAACATCTTTTTCGGTTCTTCATATCTTTTGCATGTGATAGGTATCCATCTTGCATGTAGGTGATCTTGGATTCTAACATGGTATCAGAGCTTCCGGGGTTGCGAACTCCTTCCTGGATTTGAGGGTTTTATTATTTTTGGCTTGAAGATTTTGCTGGGTGCAGATTGGGATTTCAAGAACCTCACAGTTGAGATCAGAAGGTTCCGCAGATGAATTTTGACTGTAAATTCACCTATATTGGGTAAAATTGTTTTTGAAGCAAAAAAAATTTTGCTGGAACAACGTCCCAAGCGGTACGATTTTTTTATTTTTCGCAAAAAAATATTTTGTGTAAATATTTTCTGCAATTTTCTATTCATAATTTTCGGGGCAAAATTCTATTATGTTGGGCAATAAATTTGTAGTCTTGGGAAAATTTTATAAATATTTGTGGGTCGGCATATTCCGCGGCATCTTCTAATCTCTGCACAGGCACCGGTTGTGGTCAACAATCTCGGTACATCAATTGTACGCAGGGTATATACTGCCTTGAGTGGTAAGATCTACGCCTGGCCGTCGATTTTCCTTTGGTCACCGGTCATTCATCATCAATTGGCATCACTCAAATAGAAGTCACATCTTAGTCGGATCTGTCAGATTTGATTGTACTGGTAGTCAGATCCGACATTGCAGGGGTACAATCTACATTCGCGTACCTTCCTTCCTCCATCGGCGTTCACAGATCTACATTCACATACTGGCGTACATAATCCCATCGGCATTGAATGGACCACATCATCCCCTGTCTAATCGACGGATCAGATCTTCATCGGCGTACTCTCCATCGTCAGTGGTTCGTGGTTCCATCATTCTGGTCTACGTAGCTATCTATTCTGAGAGGTAAACTTGATTTCTTCAGCAGGCTTCTTCATTTATTCGCTAGCTTTAGGGCTTACTTCATCTGCGGCTACGTCCATTTGTTCCATCGGCGGGTACATATCTTTAAACGGAGGTTTATTTATTGGCTGAGCATTTATCTGCCCTCTGTGTATGGTGGGATCTTTTCGATGGTTTGCTGAGGTACAGGTTTACTTTTTCGGCGTATCCACTAACTACTGGTCGCTGGTACAATTTTTTAATTGGGTATTGTTTCATATTTATTATCAAAGTTTTTAATAGACCTTGTATTGAAACCTTGTAAAGCCGACCAGTGAATATTTGTTGACCATTGTATTGCCCACGAGGATTTGTATTGGCGTATTTTTATATTTTGCAATTGGAGAACCCGAGGTCATATGCCATGTGACCACATTTTCGGCCTCCAGTGCCCAAAATTTGTGCCAATTTAGTCTTGGCTTGCTGTGATTCCCCCCCCAAGTGCCTATTTATAGGCCTTTTTTCATTTTATCATAACTTTGGCTAACGGAGGCAAAAATTTTCAAACGAAATATTGTCGGAAAGGTGGAGATCTGAATTTTTTAGTGGTGCAGATATTTTACAGAGATTTTGCAGTTTTGTTCCTCTTTTTATAGGTTGAAGTCTGATCATTGTTTTCTGTTTCCGAGCTCATATCTTTGTGCTCCGATCTCCGATTTTCTCCAAATTTGCAGCATTTTGAAGGTATTCAGGAGTACTTCAGATCTTATCATGCATTTTTTGCAGATTTGTTTCCAGATTTTCATATTTTCAGCTTGTAACTGATTTGATTTTTTGGGACATATTATTGTAAATTTGCAAAAAAAGTGCAAATCTTGTTGGGACAAAGGGGTTGATTTCTTGTATTGTGAGGGAAATTTGTTGTTTATCTCATTATATCATGCATTTTCCAAAAATTGTGCTTCTAACTCCATATAACTATCATGAGTGGAAATCTCAAATGGAGTTGTTATTGTTAAAATCAAAGTTGCAACGAATCACATTTGGTCAAGATCCAAAACCACAGGGAGCAAAAGAGAAAAGAAAATGGCTTGATAGAAGAGATGAAGCTCTTGGTACTTTGAAGTTGTCCATTTCTCCAGATCTTAGATATCATGTTGCATATTGTACTCATCCTAATGAAGCTTGGAATACTTTAGAGAGTCTCTTTGGTAAGCCATATAAGATGAGGAAATTTAAGTTGGAGAATGAACTCATGGGTCTTAATCCTTCAGATTTTGACAATGTCCAAGACTTTTTCTCTAAGCTCAATTCTCTTAGATTACAATTATCTAATTGTGGGGTAACTAAAGAGGATGAAAAAATGATACTTTCTATTCTTGCTAAGCTTGGTTCTTCATATTCTGTGTTTGTCTCTACTTTCTATGCTACAATGGATGCTCTTGGCGATACATATAAAATGCCTTCTCTTGATGAATTTGCTGCACAACTCACAAGGGAACAAGCAAAGTTGATGCACATGGGTACATTGAAGTCTTCAACATCTCAAGCTCTTATTGCAAATGATACAAAGGCTTCAAGTGGCAAAGGAAAGAAGCACAAAAAGGAAACCAAGTCAAATGAGCAAGGTAAATATTCTCCTTCACATGGCACTCCTGAGTCCTCATCCTCTTCAAAAGAGGAATCATCAAAAAAGAAGAAGTCCAAATGTGCATATTGCAAAAGGTTAGGACATGATGAGCATAGATGTTATAATAAGAAGATTGATGAACTCACCCACCTTCTTCAAAAGAATAACATTCAGCTGCCCTCATCAGTGTCTTCTACTTCTTCTTCACCATCACATTCGGCAGCTCCATCATCATCACAGTCAGAGAACACAACATCCACTTCTGGGCTACATATGAAAGGGCATGCACTCTTGGCCTCTACAGGTCCTAATTCTCAAGGATGGCTTCTTGATTCAGGGGCATCTCATCATATGGCATCTTCACAGGAAATGTTCTCTTCTTTTGAGCCTTGTAATTCACCTCACATTCTGATGGGTAACAATACATTCATGAAGGTAAGTGGGAAGGGTTCTATTGGTGTTGGGGAAGGGACTTTCAATGATGTTCTTTGTGTTCCTTCTTTGACCACTAATCTTCTTTCTATTTATCAAATTACTCATGGGGGTCAAGGTAAAACAGTTGAGTTCACTCCTGATAGGGTGTATATAAGGGACTTGGAGACTAGGGATATTGTTGCAATCGGGATGGTTGATCATTCATCTCGAGTATATTATTTTTCACATTTTGCTTTAGAACCTGATAATGTTCCTTTGACTACATCACACACTCCATTGAGTGTGACCCATATTAGTGAGGAGAAGTTTGGTCATCTACACCTTGGTATTTTAGAGACCAGTGCTGAGCTTCCTACACCTCCACCTCCTACTTCTTCAGCCATTGTTGCTTCTGCTCAGCAGGATAACCATAGTTTTTTAGATCTTGCTTTGTGGGATGATTATTTGACAGGGATTTCTACCTTGTTCCTAGAGTCTCATATTACAGATTTGGAGGACACACTTGAGGGGATTTCTCTCCTCTTTGATGACAATTTTAGCACAACCGTTTCACCATCTTCTTTGTCTTCGGAGATTGATATTCACGAGTCTCCTCCATCACTTGATTTTTCATGTTTCTTGGTTGAGTTTGACAATGATTATGTTGTGGCTCATTCAAGCTTGGAGGCTCCTACTCAGTTTTTAGAGGCATACATGTTGAGTGTTCATTCTTCCTCTTTTTAGTTGGATATGGAGTGGCTTCTTCATCAACTTATGGATTTGTTTCTTCCTAAGGGGAGATGTGTTGCTTGCAAACATTGGGTCATCTTTTGTTTCCAGGCATTCTTCATTGGCTTTGGAGCTTCTTCAGCTTGTAGAGGATATCTTATCTCATCCCTTCCCTCTTATGGGGGGGTCATTTATTGTATATTCATGATGGATGTAGTCCTTGGGGGGTATCATTGAGTCCTCCATACATCATGTTTACATTCGTCATGCCTTTTTTTTGTTTTCTCTCTTTTGGAGAGGGGTTTTTTCCCACTGGGTTTTCCCTTTTTCTTTGCTTTATGAGAGATTGCATTTCATTTGCATCTGTAAATGGGTACCTAACATGGCCTAGTTGTCGGGACCCATAGTAGTTTGCATTATTTTCTCCTCCCTAAGTTGCACTTATGGGGGGGTGTTGGTGTAATTAACTATTTAATTACATCTTCGTAAGTTTACTTAGGCAATCTTTAATTCCTAAGTTATAGGATCTTATCCTTATCTTATCGAGCTATCTTTTTGCTCAAGATAAGATTTAGTCGTTGCATGCTTGCCTTTTATAAGCAAGCCTCATCTTGTACATTTGTATCAATTTAATCGTTAATCAATCTTGCATATTGATAACAAGCATTCTCGCCATTATTTCTCTCTTGTGGAAGTATATTGGTCTAGCAACAGATTTCTGGAAATCTAACATGTTAGAATCCAAGATCACCTGCATGCAAGATGGATACCTATCACATGCAAAAGATATGAAGAACCGAAAAAGATGTTCTCTGTAAACCTCTCAGTAAAAATGCATTAAGAGAATCGATTATTACAAAGTGATCAATCCTTATGAAGGAGATCATGAAACCCTAAAAGGGAAACCCTAACTGAAACCCTAGTGTGCACACTTAATAATTAATAATTAATTATTAATGTGCCTAAGTTTATCTTAAGTAATAAAGAGGAATAAGTGACTTAATTAATTAATGAATGTGATGTAATTAATTAAGCATAATAACTTATTACTCTAACACCCCCCCTTAAGATGAACTTAGGAAGAAGCTAAAACACTAGAATAAGATGCATGAAAGCAAAGATGGGTCCCAGCAACGAGGCCTGATCAGGTACCCATTTACAATGCAAGAATGGAGTAGAGAAGGAAAAACCCAGTGGGACAAAACCCCCCTACAATGAGATAACATGCTACAAAGAAGCACTGGAAGAACTCTGTAGAGTAACACTAGAACCACAATCTGACAAGCAAGGAAAGATATCTCTGTCTACAACTGAAACCAAACCGGAATCAAAATAATGTGACAGCAGACCCGATGCCATGGAACACTTGAAAACTCCAAATGGGAACAACCCTGGAATCTATGAAGCAGCAAGAAATTATTGAATGATGTATTACTGAAAATGAAGTGCAAAGATGCAAGATGCACTCTCCCAACTGCCAAAATATCCAAGTAATTGCCAAACAACCCATCGGGCCAAATCTGGACTAATAGAATAAACCTGGGATAGATACAGAAAAAGTGCATGGACAACAACATAGAGCTCCTTAATACCTTTCCAACGCCGCAAACGAGGCAAAAATCGGAGATCGTGGCAAAAATTTATGAGCTCGAAAGTCCAAAAACAACATTTGACTTCAAACAGAAATAAATGCAGTAAAATAGAAAAATACTGTAAAATAAACTGCACCAAATGAAAGAGCTCGGAACCAGCTTTTCGGTGATATCTCGTTTGCCCGATTTTGATACCGTATGCCCAAGTTATGGCCAAAAGAAAAAAATTGCTCTTTTAGGAAAAACTAGGGTTAGGAGGGCAAAGAGGGCCGGCCGTACGCTGACGTCATGCTGACGTCATCAGTTCACGAGCATAAATTTGGCTCATCGGGCAAAAAATTGCCCCCTATCAGAAAAATCCGCCGGTGACCGGCGAAATGCCTGAATACTGACGGAATATTCGCCGAGAACCCATGCCGGAATATACTCGCTAACGGAATATTCCGTTGCTATGCAGGTAGCCGGTTGTCGGGCTCGGAGCTCTTGGTCCATCATAGGACCCGCGGGAGAATCATCGGGGGCTGGTCAAGGATCGTTCCCATCGGACCGGGCATCCACATAATTGAGGGTAAGGTTTATACGTGGCGCCGACAGGGCGGTACAAAAGGATGTCAATAACTAGAGGCGCCGGCCCAAAACCAAAAATTTTGATTTTTTTAATTTTTTTTGAAATTTTTGCCTCGGACTGCGTGCTGGGGAGGCCGTACGGCCCTCCAGACAAAATTTTTTTGCCTCCTGGATCAACTTCACCAAAATCGATGATTTGGCAGGCGTTTCTAGGGTTTTGGGATGCTGCGAACGCGATGGAGACATCCGTTTGAGCCCATTGTGTCCCAAAAAAATAGCTACCCCCAGATCTTGCAGAAAAGATGCCTGTGGAAACCCTTGCACTTGAATCTCACTGAAAGCCATATCTTCAGATCACGAACAAGCAGCTGTAGGTCTGGAGCTCTGATACCATGTTAGATTTCCAGAAACCTGTTGCTAGACCAATATACTTCCACAAGAGAGAAATAATGGCGAGAATGCTTGTTATCAATATGCAAGATTGATTAACGATTGAATTGATACAAATGTACAAGATGAGGCTTGCTTATAAAAGGAAAGCATGCAACAACTAAATCTTATCTTGAGAAAAAAGATAGCTCGATAAGATAAGGATAAGATCCTATAACTTAGGAATTAAAGATTGCCTAAGTAAACTTATGAAGATGTAATTAAATAGTTAATTACACCAACATATTTAGTTTCGTAATCACCCCCTTTTTAGTTCAATCCAATCATCAGCACCCTACGTCATCTAGTCAAACCTTTGAACTTAGTTTATAATCGATCTTATCAATCCAATCCAGTCAATCATCCTATCCTATCAAATCATCTCATCTCGTCAATCAATTTAATCTAGTCCAATCGCATCCTCTATACAATCAATTAATCAATCAATCAGTTCATCATCACATCAAATCAATCCTATAATCATCACTTAGGTCATCCTTCCACTACATAGATTAGAGTGTAGTTTCATCTTAGTTCACCTGGTAGTTTTTCTCTTTCATGCCCATTACCACCCAATTGCAAGCAAAGACACTCATAGTAGAACAATAGGCTCAAGGAACCCATATCAACACTCCTTAGGATCATAATAATGGCGGCTAATAGAAATCTAAGATTGAGGTTCATACCACATCACATCTTGTTGATGAAAGCATGGTCAATCAACCTGAGGTCATAGTAGACAAATACCTCAGTAATCCCACCAATGTCCAAATGGCTGATCGTCTTCTCAATGAGCATGGAGATAAGATCCTCGCCATGTTGATCATGAAGGGATTCAAGCCACCATCAGGATTTTATTTATCCAAATACATCAACATCACACTGCATGATGCAATGCTACAGGAAGAAAACATCTTATCTCAGGGTGATCCCACAAAGTTGGTTTACAATTTTTGAGAGATTTTGATTTTTGTTGAAATCACATATTTTTAGAAAATATAATAATTTAAGCATTTAAAAGTTCCATTTAAAGCATTCCAATTGAAAAGTGTTTGATTAAACTACCTTAGATCAAACCCCCTTGGAGAAACCCTACTAATTTTAAACCATAGGTCTATAATAGCGTCTCCTTTACACCTACCAAAATGCTGGAAAAAACCACTTTTGATTTACCTTTTGGGGGATCAAATGAATTCATTTAAAATTTATTTTTTGTAAGTATGTAGTATTTATTATAAGCTTCCCAAAAAGTATAATTTTAAATAAATTTAATTTTATTATTATATTTATTTATTTCTTATGAATGTAGGTTTTCATCGCAAATCAAACTCTTTGTTATGCACATGTGGAAAAATAGAATATTATCAAAAAAAATTTAAAAATATGAGTGCACCAAATATTGAAGTCCTTGATCCAACAAAAAAATCAATTTTAATACATACAAAAAAAGTTACGCGTTATACGGTTCGCTATGTCTGAATTGTAATTGGTTTGACTTCGAAACTTGATTAAAGAAAAACTATTCAATAAAAAACTATCTAACCAAGTGGAAGCACTATATATCGGAGTTACAAATCTAAATTTCAAAGAATTAAATTTTATCCTTCATGGAAAAAAATTATGCATTATACAGATGAGCGTCACTTTTTAAAAATGTTGTTTTTGAAAAAAACTATTTTTGAGAGAGATGGAAAAAAAATTCAATCTGATTCCAAATTTTTGAAAAAATATATTTAGAATCTATAGACAAAATGTCATGAAACTCTAGTTTGCATCATCTTCAAATTCCTCATGGTTTAGCCGCTATAGATGCCCGAAAGTGAAGATTTAGTTAAAAATAATAATTCCAGTGTCTAGTTTGGCCAAAAATTGTAAACCACTATTGTGGGATCACCCCTCAATCTCATCTAACAAAACTCAGAACATTATTTTTTTGTTCTCTCATTTCAAGTTCACTTTCCTCCTCACAAACCCTTGCTTCAACACACCAAAACCACTTCTTGACTCTTCAAAACACCTCCAATCAGCCAAATAACCTTGGGCAACATTGAGTTAAATTATAAAACCTCATATTCAATCAATTTTATAGATTAAAAGTCATAATATTGCATCAGCTATTAAAACCCTCATTCAAGCACAAATTTACATCAAGCAAGCAAGGGTTTATTGAAACCAATCCTTCCAAACCTCAAGTCACCTTGAAAGTACTTCACACACCTTGGAATATGCTTGAAAATGACATCCAAACTGATTTCCAACCTCAAATACTTTAGCTTTATCAAATCCCTACATATAGCCAATAATTTTGAACCAAAATCCCAAAAAAAATCACAAAGGACAACCTAGGGCTTCTTCAAAACTTATCTAAATCTTCTCCAAAATCAATGAAACCAATGGGAAATAATTCATAACCTTAAAAAAGACCTTCATGCAAGCTTTTACCAATTTCTAATGGTTAAAATGAAAGATATGCAATTTTTATTGCTTGTTGCCCTTTGCAAATCTAAATCTACCTGCCTGGAGTAAAATTGTCATATCTAACCTTTTTGTCACAATAAATGCTTTTACCCTAACTCATCTGGATACCCTGTTTCCATGCACTGAGAAAGATAATTATTTTGTGGACATTTAACATTGTGTAATACTCTCTCCAATTGATTCAACAACATTTGTAGAGCATCTATACACTTTACTGTACTCATCCACATCTCAGTGTCAATTACCGATAGGGGGTTAAGAGATTTTCTTGACAACTCCCCCTAGGCCAAAGGCCTAAAAACTAATTCCCAGAGGAATTACCAGAAGCAAATTCTGGTGCAGACCCATTTCCTGCATTAGAGGGACTCTTCTTCACCCATGTCTTCTTCATCTATTTCTTGATCTCATCTATAGTGACTCTACCTTTTCCCTTAACATCCTTTTGCATGTTTTGATTTACTGGACCTTTTATGCTCCAACAGAATCTAGCAGTGTGACCGAATTTCTTATAATTGTAGCACACAACATTTCTCTATCCAGACCAGTTGTTCCACTGATTTTCTCTTGTTTTGCACTGGTTAGCAATATGGCCAAATCTATTGTATGTATAACATCTGACATCTCTATAAAAGTTGTTCATCATATTTTTGCATTCATTTGACTTATGACCAAACTTATTGCAATTAAAGCACTAACCTGAGAATGATGGACCACTTGGATACATTCTGCTTCTACATTGAGAATCCATATGACCAAATTTATTGCAAGTAAAGCATAAACCATTGAATCTTTAAGCATTAGGTTGTCTTACTAGATTCTTTCCAGCTTTGTTCATCTGATTTCCTTGCCTAAATCTCCTTTGTCTGGATCTGGAACTTTCTCCTTCCTCATAACCAAGACCTCACTTGTCACCATCAGTCCTCTGAATTTTAATCAATTCATCAAGCTTGGTTGAGCTAGCTTTGAACTTTTCCTTGTGCTCATTTTTAGTAGCAAGTTCTTCTCTTAGAGTAGCAATCTGTCTTTTGAGATCTTCATTATTTCTTGATTGTTGTGGATCAACGCCAACTGAATGAAATCATCATTAGGTCTATTGTATTCTTTAGATTTCTCTTTTAGGGACTGAGCAAGATTCTCTTCATTCTTCTTTTTGTCTTCAATTTCCTTGGTCATCCTCATCATGATAGATTCCATCTCATGCTTTAGGACAACATTTTCTTTGGTAAAATTTTCACATTCTTTTGTCTTCTCCTTCAAGGCTTGACTCAGGTGTTCATCTTTTATCCTTCTACTTTCTTTTTGCTTAAGCTTCAATCACAGAGTTCCTTTCTCTTCTCCCTTTACTCATTGATTGTGTCTTTCAATGATTGAATGAATTTCTCAACATTCTCAAGACTTTCCTACAATTCCTAGTTCTCAGATTTTGATTCATCAAGATCATCTAGGGCCACCAAAATTTTTTGTTGAAGACTACTTGAATCCATTGAAATACTTTCCAAGACCTTCCCCAAGCTATTAAACTTCTTCCAAGGAACTAAGCTATGATACCAATTGTTGGAAACAAGGAACACTGAGAGGGGGGGTGAATCAATGTTTTGCTATTTTTAGCTTTATTAATATGATCTTCAAAGCACTTAAAACATTCAACTAAAATAAATATGCATGAACATAAAGCAAGCAACCACAACACCACAACACAAGGATTTTTATGTGGAAATCCTGTTAGGGGAAAAACCACGATGGATGGCCAATCCACAATATGATATGAGTATACTCAAAAAAACATTTACAAAATGGGAATGCACTTGCATTTAGGAACACTTCCTAGAGCTCACTGCTCAAAAAAAAAAAGGCTCACTACCTTACAAAATTTTTGATTAGATTCAAAAGATTGAATTGAGAAAGTAGCATCTACAAATGCTTGATTATAGTTTCGGTTAGGCTGAACAATCGATCTCTTGACCTTCTGATTGATTCTGCACTTCTGCTCTGCTCTGCTCTAACTCGCATCACAAAATCCTTAATGCACAAGTGAAACTGTGCATTATCACTCTATAGCTCTTCTAATATTTGTAACACACACACACTTTTTGCATATATCAAAATTATATAATCAATCACTTATATATATCTGTGACTAAAGATTTAATCGCAACATGTCGGCTTCAAAAGAACACGAAAATATCTACAAACTGTCGGCTCAAATCATGAGTAATATTCAATGCACATCCACAACGGTCGGCCACAACATAGTTAGGACCCAAATCAAAATGCTTGAACATAAAAACATATAAATAATTACTCCTCGAATATCCGCAACACGCTATGTCAACTGAGTCGGCCTTCATACATTGATGAACAAAAACTTAATCAACCAGATCTCTTAATTTGCACACAAATTGATATGGGGCACTAAGATTTAGAGATAACACAAAAAATACATCAATCAACCTTCCCTGAGATCCACAACTAAAAATAATAATAGAAAATCTTCATGTGAATCGATGAGCACAAAACTGCCAGATGCTCTGTTCTTCCTTGACTGTCTTGGATTTGACTTCCGCTATGATCAAATGATGACATGTAGGTCCAATCATCGACTAGGGTTTCCATCAATGACAACACCAAAAAACATTTTGTGTCTCTTTCCAATAGGTACACAATAGAATATTCCGCAGAAGAGAAGATAAAAAAATCTATCAGAGAAAAATACATCAGTTGTGAAGATGAGGAAGATGTGGAAGAGGATGGACCACATCTGATCTGGAAGAAGATGTCTCAACCCTCCATTGAAGAGACTAGTGTAAAAATAAATAAGGTTGATGTAGTAGATACAAAAAGTGAGGAAGAAGTAGAAAACAAAAAGAAAGCCTTTATTATCAAAAAGAGAGAAAAGAGATTAGGAGAAGAATCAGTTAAAACAAAGGGAAAAGGTAAAGGAAAGAAGAAGACCCATCCAGTAACGGAGCATAGTCCCTTGAAGCTAGATGATTTATTTAATAGTATTGCAAAGTATGGTCTCCTAGAAGAGACAATAAAAATGCACATTGAAGAGAATGATGTGAATAAGGCTACAATAGAAGAGGCTATTGTAAAATACATGGTAACTTTTAACACTAGCCTTGGAGAAATTGAGAGTCAACTGCATGATGATCATAAGGTTGTTCTGAGTGCTAGAAGGTAGGAAGATTTTGATGAAGATGCAAAAAAATGAGAATAATTGACTAAATTTTAAGACACTATCATACTTTTTTTTCCATCTTTAATCCCCTTTTCAGATCACGGTTCCATTGTCCACATCAAAAAGCAGTTTGCACAATCTAGGAGCATGTTTTCTTTTAGTCCAATCAAGGATTTCATTAGGAAAGATGTTTCATGAAGACTACATAACTCCTCAACAACTATGCATGTTCTTAATACAGTTAATGGAAACTACTAAATTATGAAGGTGAAAGTTGCTTGAGAAGTGCACACTTGGTCATGAGGTAGAAATATAACATGAATAAAATTTGAAAATATACACACATATACATGTGTGTGTGTGTGCATGTGTTTAATGAACAAAACTTTGCAATATCCTCAAGGCAATTTGATAAGAGGCATGCAAAGAAGGTATAGAAGATGCAAAACCCATCCACCCAAACACATACATATAGAGAGATGGGGGAGAGGAGAGAGAAAGATTGCTAATTATCAATAATTGCAAGGAAGCTTTCATCATTTCACATATATGTCATGCTTTACAATTGTTGCTACATTTTATATATTTTTAGTATTAAAACATCAGGTCATCAATTATACTTGAATGCCAACCATAAGAATCACAACATATGTGCTTTTTGGATATAATCTCCATTTCCCCTTTGGCCAAAGGTTTGCATTCATGAAATCGATGTGCCTTTTCATTGTAATGTCATGTGAAATGTGCATTAAATAATTTATTTTCAAAATTTTATGTCATCAAGTTAATTTTGGTAGATACATTGAAGCATTCCCTTCAAATACATAACTAGATATCGTTGCATTTAGTTTTTACCCTAAATCCTTAATTATTTGTTATTTATTGTTTACATTATCCAAGTCTTTATTTTCAAATTTTGTGTTTGATAACTTTAAACAATTTTTGAGGTATTGAGATTATTATCTATATGTTGTAATATTCTTTTGAGGCACAATAAAAATAATAGCTAGGTGTACCTTGTTATGTTTGGGCTTAGCTAGTTGTCTTTGGAAATAGAGAAAAATCCCCAACCATGTCAAATTCAATGCCCAAGCTTTGAAAAGATCCTAGGGAAATTTTATTCCTATTCCTAGATCCCCAAACATATTAGAGACTTTAAGTGTACTTCCCACTACCACTCCTCTCCCCTTTGTCACCACATCAAGAACCCAAGGATGTCTCCATGTAGCGTTGACATTATTGTCCCTTCAAATGAGTTTTGGTCATCAATCCTCTTTAGAATTTATAATTCAAGAATCATGGTAGCCTTTGATTTCTCCTTCCCCATGGATTATGCTACACATCCCAAAAATGTCTTATATATATATATATATATATATATATAATATACACTCACATACACTAATTAGGTTGGCCTAATTATAGTAGCCCTATTTCAAATAAAAACTAACTCTATCGGCTTTATCCTCAAAACATATTCATCTTCATATCCAATACAAGTGTATAGTATATGATATTAGTAGACATGGACCTAAGATAGATCCCTTTAGCATTCACTACACATATTTAATCTTCTTTTAAAATTTAAATTCATAATTAGGTAGACTAGAGTTAGACCTAAACATCAAATACTTCAAACGAATATGCAATTTGTTCACCAAACATGTAACGCCAAAAAATTTTAACACATCAAATTCTCTGTTAGATGACATCGAGTAACAAGTAACTTCAACTCTACAAGATAAAACAATTAATCATGAGAAAATGCAGAATCTCCCACATCAGTCCACTATACAACGATTTATTGTAATCCTCATAACAGAGCAGTATTATTCATATCTTTCAAGTGCGTTCACATATCAACATAAAACTTCAAGGTAAGATGAATCTTACAGACAAGAATCTATATACAAAGTTTTGTAGCACACTACTTTGTTAGTGGTAGAATTCAAACCAAAAAACTGACTCATTGAACTAGTAGATAAATAGAATATTGTGTGCCAATCTTCTGCTAACTATATCTTTCCAACCATATAACCAAGCTAGCTAAAATATTGTTTATAGATGAAAAGGATGTTAAGATAGAACATATTATTAGCTTCTAAATGAATCTTTTAAGATAAGATAATCCAAACCAAAATACCAGATTAACAGACTTCCAATATTGGATTAACATAGTTCAAATCTGTACTACTGGAGCAACCATTGATCTATGCAAGTGATGTTCATCAATATCACAATTTGACATGCCATGGAAAATACCTTCTACTTATCAATAGATTGAGATAGTTTGAGGCCTTAAAAATGACTAGCAAAAAATCTTATGATAAATGTAGAAGATTCAAAGTTTTCTTGCATTGAATCCACAAAGTGACATAAGGATGACAACAAATGACAAAAAAGACACACCCTAGCAGAGATCTCCCCAAGACAAACCCTCCTAACCCATTCTAATACATTGAATGTATATATTGATTAAATTATTGTTAGCTTTCTATTATATTATTTTACTCATTATAGATCTATGTCTCTTGAGCATTTGTGCGCCTTTCAAAACTAACTCTATGAGGCTATTTTGATCTTTAATCATTTTTTTTTTGGTGAAAGTGGCAAGCCACTAATATTTTGTTTTATAATATATATAATAATTTTACAAAATTTGGTTTAGGAGAGCATACTAGCATGAAAGAACCAGTAAGAAAACCTTTAGTTAAAGCTCTGGTAACAAAAGGATACGTATGAAGACCAGTTACATCAATTGTACAAAAAATGTTAATGTTTCAAAATTCACCATTAACCTAGACTAACTTGTGACAAAATCTACTAAAGTGAGCAACAACCTCACCTAAACACTATTAGTCATATTCAAAGATGACATTTGACTGAAAATGATCATCTACCCAAACTTTACAAAAAATCTCAAAATGAGTTTTGACCCAACCCTTACAAAGATGATCCATTTAAAAGTCCATATTAAAACCCAATATATAGCTCAAAAAGACCAATTATCCAAAAAACCTAGTATGATATTAGTGATTTATGTCATTATCCACTTGTTCATTTGTTGAATTTTCATCCATGTCGTCTATATGCAAAGAATTTCTCACCACAAACATTCAAACATTACCACTAGGCTCCATGTATGATGGTAAGCAAGACATAGCTCTTACAGAAGAGGGCATATGAACCTGATTTGCACTCTAACCCTAATTTTGATCATTTCAACAACTATTCAATGGGCATTTTGAAGAATTCACCCACAACTGAAGATCTAGCTGCAAGCCTTGATTAATAGGGCGCAAATTATATGAATGAAGAAAAGACAAAGCATAGAATTTGTCTGTAATTTCCAACTCCATTAGCATAAAAACACTTCTTCTGTGTCTCCTTAATGCCCACAATAAAATGTTTTCATTTGAGTATTGAAGAGCAAGCTGAAAGGCATCAAAGATTTCCTCAAAACCCTACCATTTTTGCACCCATTTTCTGGGAAAGAGACCCCCAATGATACCTTCACCTTCATAGAAGTTATATTGTTGGACAGCTCGAAGAACAACATTACCAATGTGAAACTAGAACTTAATGTACTTTCTAGCAAATTTTTCAATATCATTCAAGGAATGAAACATATCCAGAGCATTTGAAAGGAAGATAGAAATCACTTGTGAGGGAAAGAGGAGTCAGCAAGCACAAGGACTAGTTACCTCAATGCCAAGAACAATTTGAATACTTTCCTCCACTTGAGCACAATCAATTCTAAACATGGAGTTCAAAATATCCTACATAATATATTATGTGGTATCAAATACCTTATCTCCTTGGACTCATTATTGAGCCAAATAACCATAAGCATAATATTTAATGGTTAAACAACATTGGAATGACCTATGGACTAATACGTCTCACTATTTGTGAGGGTATTTAACATTAAATTGAGTACATTGAGTGCTCTTTCATTACTTGGACCTCCATCCAAAAACTATATGGAGACCTTGATTCTCCATTTGAAAGTGATGCTTCCTTGGAGAACCTTTCACATATGGATAATATTAATTACTATTAATCCTTATCCTCCTTTTGATACCCTATTTGTAGTTAAGGATATTCCTCCTATACTAGTTACTATTTTGGGTCTTAGATTCATTTCTCTAAGAGCTCCAAATTATTCTTTTTAGAAAGATTATATATCATATCGATTCACATCATTGGGATACATTCATAATGGAGATATCTTCTTTATTTATAGAGTGTCATATTTTGGACTTGGATGATACCATTGAGGACATAAATTTCCTCTTATAATAGATTCCTCCATCACTTATTATTTTATTAGAGTTTAGAGTCACTCCATCAAGGGATTCTAGTGATTCTTTGTAGCAATTTCTTTCATATTGATGAGATCCACTTTATTGATAGTTAAACTTACTAGACACTCCACATCTATTTACAGTGTAATCTCACCTTTCAAATCTTAGTGACACTATTGATGTTATTTGTGTTCTCTTTGATGGAAAATTTGATGGATTGCATCTACTTCTTTGGATGTATTTTCTTTTCCACTACATACTTCTATTATGACACAATCTATAGCTCCTAAATCCTATATCTCACCTTCATCATCATTAAAGTTGAAACCTTTTGTAGGAATAGTTATCCAATCCATGAGGTTACTTATAAACCCTCTCACTCACTCTCCTCCATAATTGCATGCTTTCTTATTACAATATTTTATATTTAGGCCTAGGACTCTTAATTAAAATTTGTCACATCTATACACTCACTTAGAGATATGTAAGCATTTTCCAAAGATCTTCTTCCTAATCATTCCCTTAATTCAACTTTTGGAGTGGAAATTATTTCTTCTAAAACTAAGGCGCATCATTTATTGCAAAGGGACCTACTTCAACACTCAATTTGATACATTCTTCATTCACATTGTCTGTTTACTATGTGGATTCATTGATCTTGTAAGAACATAAAAAGGCTACATATTTGGGGGCTAAGTTTAGTTCTTCATTTATTTCTCTATTTTGAGAGGGGCATTTCTCTCTTTCTAAGGGGAGTTTTCCTATGGGTTTTCTCCTTTTCCTCATTTATGAATCAAAACGTGTGCACACTAAAGTGTTGTGGTCCTACAAGTTTCTATTTTAGTGAACAAAATACAAAACTTGTACAGAGCAATAGTTGAAATACGATAACAATAAAGACGATAGGGACAAATACAAGTTCTGCAATAATAAAGACAATGTTTTAGGGGATATTCTCAACCATGTAGTTTTAGAGTCAAATTTATTGATCCATGTTTCATGATCAGTGGTTCAGAAGAACAAATAATAATTTATTTGATATGATTAATAAAATATTTTACTTTATCAATTTTAAAAATTATTTCTCATGGCAAAAACCTCTGGGTGTTATGGTGGATTTTTAGGAAGTATGAAAATGAAATTTTGTCTTTTTTAGGAATATTTTTTTTATCATGCTTTATCAAGTTTAAAAATTATTTTTCATATAAATTTTTTTGGGTGTTATCAAGGTGAAGTATTATTTTGTCATTTTTTTAGCAATGATTTTTACCTTACTTATATATATGTAGTATCTTTTATAAGTTGGATTTTGAGAAACCAAAATTTATATTTTGATTAAAAAATAATATTTAATATTAAAATAACTTAAATATAATTAATAAATTATTTTAAAATATATTCTTCTTTAAATGTTTAATAATATATTTATATAATATTATTTTATAAATCTAAAATATACAATTATAAAAACAATATGTTAACATTTACATAACTTTAATAATTTATCTTAATATGTTTAATTTGTAATTGTTTAATATATTAAAAATTATTTTTTACTTTATAAAAATAGATCCTTAAAAATTATTTATATATAATTTTAATAATATTATGAATATAAAAAATTTATAATTTTATATTAAAATCATTTAATTATAACAAATAAATTTTCTTAAAAAATATTTTATTAAATGGTTTATAATGTATTGAAATAATATTATTTTATAAATATAAAATATACAAAATCAATATATTAGCATTTACATAATTTTAATAATTAATATTAACATGTCATAGTTTGTAATAGCCAACATATTATGGGGTGGTGGGCCTAGCTTGATTAGCTAAAGCATCCTATTGCAAAGCAATAAGTCATGAAGTTTGGTCTCCCCACCATCCTCATGGTATTAGAGGGTGTGTCGTGCTAGTGCCACTAACCGATTCCTATAGTCTAAAGAAGAAATAGCCAACATATTATATTTATATATAATAACTTATTATGTTTATAATAATATTATCAATAGAGAATGAAGATGAGCAAAAATAGTGTGGGTGAGAAGAAGGACAACGGAGAGGAGGAGCCAAATAGATGACGGTAGGAAGGTGCAAAATACTTCTACCAAAGCAAGTGTTAATGGCAAGTAGTGAACATTTGGGGTGGATGGTTGAGGCTGGAAGGTTAGGGATGGGTGTCATCAGTACCCTCTTAGATTTGGCACCTTCGTGGATCATTCATGCCTCCCTGAGCAAACCCTAGGGTTTGATCCCTTAGGGAAATCTACTATGAATCCTGTAGCTACCTCTCCTCCACCTGTGTTTAGAGCTTCCTTGAGAAAAATTTCCCCTACCAAGGAGGGCTGCCCCTACTACTTGAAGGTTATGAAAATATATAAAATAATTACTAGTTGCAAAATTCTCCAATTTGTTCCTAAAATGATTGTTGAGACACTAGCAATTGATCCCTCAAGTACCCACAAAAATCTAATCCTTTAATGATGAGCTACGAATGAAAATGCAAGATCTTTCATGATTGACTTGCAAACTCAAAAAAATTGCACACCTCTTTTCTTCACACAAAAATCTCCAAAATGTCTCAATTAATCTCTATGATGAATATTGATTGCATCCACCTCTCAATTTGGGAATGGGGCCATCACCAAACCCTACTAACCAAGGGAGAATCACCTTGATCAAGTTGTAACTTAGTTCCAACCAAGAGAAAATTCTCAATAAGCAAGATAATTCCAACATAAGATGATAAAAGCCAAGCCCAAGCTTCTATTTATACTTTTCCAAAGGAAACCCACACACTTTTCTTGTCAATGTGGGATAAAAGATATACTTTAAACTTAAGTGACTTTATGATATATTTTATTTCAATCAATTTAATAAATTAATTAAATATAACTCCACTTTTCCAAATAATTAAATATTAATTCCCTTCCTTCCTTATAGGCAAAAATCATCAAAATAATATTCTCTTGGCCAAAAATGCATTCCCTCACCAAAATGACTAGCTCACGGGAATGGTGAATGAGCTAGCACACAACTCCAACTGTTAGTGCTAAAGTGAGGACATTACAGTCCTCCCTTTCTAGGATTGCTTTCCCTCAAGCAATCACAGATTAGGATACTTAAGTATTTTCTCTCCTTCCCATGTAGCATCCTCCAATGGTAGGTCTCTCCACCTAATTAAATATTTTGTGATTGTCTTGTTACACAACTTGTGCTCCCTTATATCAACAATGGACTCAGGCTCAAGTATCAATACTCCCTCCTCATCAATCTGTGGAAGGACAGGAGAAGCAACCACATGCTATCCCAAGGCCTTCTTGAGGAAAGATACTGAAAAACATTGTGAATCCTACTGCCTGCTGGTAACTCAAGTTCATATGCCACCTCTCCAACTCTCCTCATAATCCTATAAGGCCCGTAAAATCATGGCTTGAGTTTTTATGCACCACTTCTTTTCAATGTGCTATGTCTATATGGCTGGAGGTGTAAGAAAACCAAATCATCCACCTCAAATGTCCTCTCTACACGATGTCTATCAACATACATCTTTTGTTGATTCTGCGCTTGCTAAATGTTATCCTTAAGTACCTTAAGGATATCTTGAGTATCCTGCATCAACTCCTTAGCTCGAGGAGCTTACTATCATCAAAGGCTAAGTTCATGAAAGATAACACATCATACCCATATATATCATATATACTCACATACACTAATTAGGTTGGCCTAATTAGAGTAGTCCTATTTCAAATAAAAACTAACTCTATCAGCTTTATCCTCAAAACATATTCATCTTCATGTCCAACACAAGCATGTAGTATATGATATTAGTCGACATGGACCTAAGATAGATCCCTTTAGCATTCACTATACATATTTAATCTTCTTAATTTAAATTCATAATTTGGTAGACTAGAGCTAGACCTAAACATTAACGACTTCAAACGTATATGCAATTTGTTCATCAAACATGTAACAACAAAAAATTTTAACACATCAAATTCTCCTTTAGATGACATCAAGTAACTTATCTTCAACTCTGCAAGATAAAACAATTATTCATGAGAAAGTGCAAAATCTCCCACATCAATGCACTATACAACGATTTACTATAATCCTCAGAACAAAACACTATTATTCATATCTTCTGAGTGTGTTCACATATCAACATAAAACATCAAGGTAAGATGAATCTTAAAGCCATGAATCTATTTAGAAATTCCTATAGCATGATATATTTCTTAGTGGTAGAATCCAGACCAAAAAACTAACTCATTGAACTAGTATATAAATAGCATATTGTGTGCCAATCTTCTACTAACTGTATCTTTCCAACTGTATAACCAAGCTAGCTGAAATCTTGTCTATAGATGAAAATGATGTTAAGATAGAACATATTATCAACTTATAAATGAATCTTATAAGATAAGATAATCCAAACCAAAAGACTGAATTAACAGACTTCCAATACTGGATTAACATAGTTCAAATCTGTACTATTGGAGCAACCATTGATCTATACAAGTGATGTTCATTAATATCACAATTTGACATGCCATGGAAAATACCTCCTACTTATCAATAGATTCAGATAGTTTGAGGCCATAAAAAGGACTAGCAAAAAATCCTATAATAAATGTAGAAGATTAAAAGTTTTCTTGCATTGAATACACAAAGTGACATAAGGATGGCAACAAATGACAAAAAAGACACAAACCCTAGCAAAGATATCCCGAAGACAAACCCTCCTAACCCATTCTAATACATTGAATGTATATATTGATTAAATTATTGTTAGCTTTCTATTATGTTATTTTACTTATTAGAGATCTATGTCTCTTGAGCATTTGCACGCCTTTCAAAACTAACTCTATGAGGCTATTTTAATCTTTAATCATTTATATTTATAATTTCATTATATTTAATCCTTGTAATAAATTATGAGTTAATATCTATTTTATAAATTATAACATGATATCAAAGCCTTAGTTTTAAGGTAGATCTTTTAGTTTCTATTATAAGATATTAAGGGGGTAAAAAAATCGTATATATTTTCCTAAATATTCTAGCATGATCTTCTCTTGCATCCTTGGATGATCTAGAGAATCAAAATGGTTTGAAAAAAAATTAACATCTAGGGTTTCAAGTTTTATTTGTTCCATAGCATCCAAAAGTCTTGAGAAATTCAAGATTAGAAACCATTCTCTAAAATTGGAGTTTGCAATGCTAGTTTACAAATGGAGGTTTGATTGCAAAATTACTTAAATAGTTGTAGTGGAGGAAAAATTACTTAGAAAATCAATACAATCCCTATGCAAGCATATAGTAAAAAGAATTTTAAAAAAACACTAACCACTAGTAATTAGTGTAGTTCATGGGTTGATTGCTAGTGCCTAGCATTGTAGTATACGAACTAAGCTACCATCATTAATAGTTGCCCAACCTCCACTATGTGAGTGACACACCTACCACCATTGTTGTTACATGGTCTCTATGCCACCTAAGTGTCTCTCCTTTAAAGCATGACCCTAAAACTACCCTTGGCCTCTAGTGACCAACCCACTCACCACTACGACCAATGGATCTACCATTCTACTATTTGATTATTTCTCCTCTAAAATTACAGTCTCTAGACCCTCTTTGTTAGATTTTTTTATATTTATTTAACCAAATTTGGGATGCTCCTCATCAACCATATCAACTTTTTTATAACATTTTATTGGAAATGAAGTAGAATTTCATGCTCTTCATCATGGTAAAAATATTTTTTTGATTTGATGCTCCAATTTTCTAGAAATTGAGGTTTCTTATAAGTTGAGAACTTCTGAGAACAATTGTTTGTGAAAACGAACTCCTTTTTGGATCATATTTGGACCATATTTACTTTATACTAGTATCGTCTAATTATTTTGATATTATATTTGGACCATATTTTCATCATTTTAGTCACTTTTGGACCTTGTAAAGCTTGACAAAAATAGAATTGCATATTGTAAATTCACTAATCATAAAGTGCCAAATATTGTAATTAATGGGTGGGTCATTATAGTAACTAGTTAGAGGGAGTTGTCTTGTCATGGGGTATTTTAATTATGAATTGAGACACAATTCCACTTTTTAAGTATTTCATTATGATGTTTTGGTACTAAATTTCATCATTTTTTGGCATGCTTTTAGAAAAACATTTGTTCTAGAAGCAAGGGATACAAGGCCGATATATTATGTGGTATCAAATACCTTATCTCCTTGGACTCATTATTGAGCCAAATAACCATAAGTATAAGATTGAATGGTTAAAGAACATCGGAATGACCTATGGACTAATACATCTCACTATTTGTGAGGGTATTTAGCATTAAATTGAGTACATTGAGTGATCTTTCATTACTTGGAACTTCATCCAAAAACTATATGGAGACCTTGATTCTCCATTTGAAAGTGATGCTTCCTTGGAGAACCTTTCACATATGGATAATATTAATTATTATTAATCCTTCTCCTCCTTTTGATACCCTATTTGTAGTTAAGGATATTCCTCCTATACTAGTTACTATTTTGGGGCTTAGATTCATTTCTCTAAGAGCTCCAAATTATTCTTTATAGAAAGATTATATATATCATATGGATTCACATCATTGGGATACATTCGTACAAGAGATATCTTCTTTATTTATAGAGTGTCATATTTTGGACTTGGATGATACCATTGAGGACATATATTTCCTCTTATAATACATTCCTCCATCACTTATTATTTTATTAGAGTTTAGAGTCACTCCATCAAGGGATTCTAGTGATTCTTTGTAGCAATGTCCTTCATATCAATGAGATCCACTTTATTGATAGTTAAACTTACTAGACACTCCACATCTATTTGTGTAATCTCACCTTTCAAATCTTAGTGACACTAGTGATTTTATTTGTGTTCTCTTTGATGGATTGCATCTACTTCTTTGGATTTATTTTCTTTTCCATTACATACTTCTATTATGACACAACCTATAGCTCCTAATTCCTATATCTCACCTCCATCATCATTAAAGTTGAAACCTTTTGTAGGAATAGTTATCCAAGCCATGAGGTTACTTATAAACCCTCTCACTCACTCTCCTCCATAATTGCATGCTAGTCATAAAAGTCTTCTCTAATTTTCCACCACAAGTCTAGTCAAAGTATTCTACAGCTGTTTTACTTCCACCACACAGCTGTGTGGTTGTTATTTCCACATGGAAACCCTGCACATCATTACTGACTTGCCCTCTCATTTTCCTCCAAGACTGGAAAGAAATTAGAATCTTATAATTAAGAACACCACTCACGCAAAAGCAAAATAAATCATTTGCCCTCTCCATCTCGTTACCCTGCTAAATCGCAAGTTACTTTCATTCTCCCATGGCCAACTTACTTTTGCTTTCTATTATTATGTTGTTTCTTCTCCACTTCTACTGCTGATGTATTGAGAGGGAAGCCCACACTCTTCTTCTCTTCAAAGCTGGCCTCAATTCCTCTTCAGATCCACTCAGTTCGTGGGAGAAAGGTATTGATTGCTACATCTGGGACGGCATTGCCTGTGACAACACCACTCATCTAAGAGCTTGTGCACCCTCACTTTTGTTGCAGCCATACGCCTATATGAAATGGGATTAACAGGTATCAATCAACTCACAGGAAGCATTCCCTCCTCTCTCTCTAATATCTCTTCTCTAACTATCATCACTTAAGTGGGTACATCCCAGATTCCTTGGGCAATCTCTCTTCACTAGAATTCCTATATTTTTCAAACAACCAACTAAACGAAACTCTTCCCTCATCATTCTCAAGGCTCTCCTCCCTCATTGAACTCATTGCTGATGGGAATCCATTCAACCAAAGTATTGCATCCTCAGTACCAGACAACCATCATATTAGTTTAGAGGCTCTCTTACAAAACCTTAGCAAATTAAGGATATTGTCCTTATCCAATTGTGTACTTAACAGCAACACCACTTGGATTCCCTCCTTTCAATTAACATATTTATACCTAACATCATGTAAGTTGAATGGTCAAATACCCTCATGGATTTCCACTCAATTTTCACTTGAAGGGTTGGAAATAGCTAACAACAATCCTTTCAATATGAACCTATTGTACATCAATCTCACAACAAATCATTTGCAAGGTCATCTTTTTCTAAATACTTTAGCTTGGAAGGAAATACTGGTTGTGGACATGTCTAACAATGAATTGTGCGGACATATACCACCAAATTGGCCACCTAATATATGTGGATTGCTTCTCAATGATAATTTATTGACAAGAAATATTCCTCCAAGCATGCAGGTTAGCTAGTCACTACAAGTTTTAAATTTGGCAAATAACAATTTGAGTGGAATCATCCCTCCAAGCATAGCCAATTTTTCCTCACTTCAAATTTTGAATTTGGGGGATAATAATTTGGGAGGTTTGATACCATCTAATTTTGGTGATCTAAGTCAACTGGAATCACTAGTGATAAAAAATAACAAGCTAAGTGGAGCATTACCTCTCTCAATATTCAACTGCATGAAATTACTTTTTCTAGATATTGGGAAAAACCAATTGAAAGGCCAGATTCCAAAATCGGTAGGAAACCTTTCAAAATTGCAAGTGTTAACAATGAGGAAAAATAATTTTGAAGGTAGCATTCCTACAGAGATTGGGCAGTTGAAGAACCTCCAAATCTTGGACCTTTCTTCTAATTGTCTATCAGGGTTCATACCCCACAGCATTTTTAGTTTACAAGCAATGTTGATAGAACCACAACAGGGAAATATCATGTCTCAATCCTCATATCTCAATATCACAAGTTATGAGTATGAGAATAAATTGGATATGAATTCTAAAGGCAAAGATGAGCACTACCCATATATTTTCTCCACCATGGCACCCATTGACCTCTCCAACAATCAATTGAATGGTAATCTTCCTTCAAATTTAGGAAAGTTGAAAGGTGTGATGTTTCTCAACCTATCCATGAATATTCTGAATTGTACAATTCCAGATAGTATTGTACAAATGAGTTGGCTGGAATCATTAGACATTTCTTCAAAAAAAAATTCTGGACAAATTCCATGGGAGCTTGGATCTTTGAGCTACTTGGGAGTCCTCAGGTTATCTAACAACCTCCTTTCAGGTAGCATACCACAAGGAGGACACATGGCAACCTTTACAAAATCTTCATATGAAGGAAATCCAAATTTATGGGGATGCCCGCTCCCAAAGAACTGTTGTTGCCCAGAATTTTCTCTTGCTCCTCCTCCTATTTATGTGTCTACCAATGAAGAAGAATAGAGTGAGGAAAGTCTGTGGTATTGGATTGCAATGGGGTTGTCATATGGTGTGGGTTTTTTAGCTGTGGTGCTCTCTATTGTACTAACAAAGAGATGGGGACAAAAATACTTTGAAGGGGTTGACATGGTCTTGAAATATTTATTTCCATGGCTCAGGAATTTAACAATATGAAAGGTTTTATTTAGGTGAGTTCTTAGATTTGTTTTATTTATTTATTTATTTATGGTTTGAAAGTTCATTTAATCTATTATTTATTTTTAGAATATTGTTTAATTTTTTATTTATTTGTGTAATCTCTAGATCTTGGAATAATTGAAATATTTTCAATGCTATGTTGATAATCTTCCAATCGATTTTCAATGGTTCAATGGGTTTATTATTATTTCCCCAAATTTTATAGGCAACAGCTTTCTCTTAGGCAACTTTTGGTGAAAGAGGTATTGGTGAACTTTCTGGATAAGACGTTGCAAAGATTTGTAGGCTGAATGGAGTATGTTGATATGTTGGAAGAAAAGGACAGTATTACAGTGATGCCATTGATGAAGGACCTTACTTTCCAAGTTGCATGTGATATGTAAAGGTTTTATTTCATCTCAAATTTAATATAAAATGAAATTAGAAGTATAGTTTTTTTTTACCTTTGATTTGCAATGATTTGTAATTTTTTCTTTATTAAATCTTGTATTGCTATAAATATATAGTATTAAAAAAATAGATTATATTTGTTTTTTATTGCAAAAATAATTTATCTCTAAAATAAATCTTTATTAAAAATTAATGTATTTGGCATATTAAAGTTAAGATAAAGTATTTTTTCATAAATAATATAATTCCATTTTAAGATGAAATGATTATAAAATATTGTTAGTATCTAACAATAAATAATAGAATTTAAATGTGACATATATAATAATCGTTTGAAAAGATCAAAATTTTAGTATTCTTATGTCATAAAGCATATGACATCAAAGTTTAGAATCAAATATTATATTTTACTGCTTTTCAAATTCAAGTCATATCAATGATTTATAATTTTCAAATTTCATTTATGCCTGTTCTCTTTCTATTATTAAAGTGTGATTTATAAATCTTTTAGTTCCATTGATGGAAATTTTCTTCTTATTTAAGAAAAAAATATATCTTATAATTGAAAATTAGTCAAAATTATCTTCTCCCACCAACTAGGGGATCAAATGTTTGAATCAAATATAATACTTTATAGGTATCCAAATGTATGTTTTTAAGTTCCATTGATATCAGTTTTCTTGCTATTAAGAAAAAAAACCTTAGTACTGGAGATTAATACTATCTTGGATCAAAACATTCTTTGTTGGATTGTAGTATAGTTTATTGATTAAGGGAAATTCAATTTATTATATTCTCTAATGTATTTGAAAAAAAAAGATTTCATAATGCTATCACATTACCTAAGTGAATAATATTATATTGTTAATTTCTCTACATATATATTTATTTAAAAAATTAGAGTTAGATTGTGGTTGCATTTTGTGGAACTTTTTCTTTGTTTAAAAATTTTAATTTCTAGGTAGTTTTTTGTTATGTATCTTGGAAATAAGATCTAGACATTTGTAGCTTTTTAGTAACCCTAACAATATTTTTAGTTATTCAATAACATTCGTGTCTTGATAAATTCAATATTATATTTTATTTCTCCAAAATTGAATTTCCCAAGGCTAGTTTACAAATGAAGGCCTAACTCTGGCATTAATTAAGTAGCCTATTGTAGGGTATTTTGAAGCCTAAGAAACCCCACCATTGTATTTGAAATGCCCCAAAATACCTATTTCCATATTAAATTTATTTGTTTTTGTGAAGGATGAAGGTTTCTTGGAGTGGAAATTTGACCCCTTTGTAGCATACAATGAAAATAATATTTTAAAAAATCATTAACCACTAGAAATTAGTATAGAACTCATATATTGACTCCTAGGGGTTAGCATTATAGTCTACAAGCTACTACCAACCTTAATAGTTTACCAACCTCCACCTCTTGAGTGTCATACCTACCACCACTATCATTGCATGGCCTCTATGTCACATGATCACTTCTCCAAAGCAACACCTTGGAGAGGAAATATGGCCCCTTTGTAGCGTACAATAAAAATATTTTTTTAAAAAATCATTAACCACTAGTAATTAGTATAGAACTCATATATTGACTCCTAGGGGTTAGCATTCTAGTCTACAAACTACTACCAACATTAATAATTTGCCAACCTCCACCTCTTGGAGTGCCACACCTACCACCATTATCATTGCTTGGCCTCTATGTCACATGATCACTTCTCCTCCAAAGCACCACCTTGCAACCACCCTTAGCTTCTAGTGACCAACCCACTCACCACTACAACCAATGGCTCTCATTCTACTATTTGATTATTTCTCCTCTAAAATTAAGGGTAATAGCTATCTCGATATGACTTTTGATTTCTTAATAAACCAAATTTGGGAGGCTCCTTGTCAACCATATATTTTTTAGAATTTTTTTTAAATAGAATAGAATTTTGCACTCTTTAGAGTCGTAAAATTAATTTTCTAATTTGATGTTCCAATTTTGTAGAAATTGAAGCTTCTTATAAGTTTTCTCACCCAATTCTTATTTTGATACCTTCCACTTGGGCAATGACTTGTGAAAACAAATTCGTGGATCCTTCTTTTAGAGTGCATTTTTTTGTACTTTAGACTAGTATCCTCTAATTTTTCTCACATTGTATTTGGATTATATTTCATCATTTTGGTCACTTTTTGGGCCTTGAAAATATTAAAAAATATAGAACTTTGTATTGTAAATTCACTAATCATAAAGTGCCAAATGTTGTAATTGATGGGTGGGTCATTGTAGCAACTTGTTACAAGGGTATCTTATCTTAGAGTATTTTAATTATGAATAAATAGATAAATTTCCATTTTTATGGGTGTCATCATAGATTTTGGTACTAAATTTTATCATTTTATTTTCACGTTTTTAGAAAACTATTTGTTCTTGAAACAAAGGATACAAGATCAATGCATTATGTGGGATAAAATGTGTTATCTCACTAGACTTGCTATTAAACCAATTAACCCTAAACATAAGGTTGAATGGTTAAACAATATTGACATGGCCTACAAATCAATGTCTCATTTTTTATGAGGATATTTAGCATTAGACTAAGTACACTAAGTTCACTTTCACTGATTGGACCTTTATACAAAAACTATATGGAGACTTTTGATTCTCCATATGAGAGTGATACTTGGAGAACCTTCCACATATGAATGATACTATTACTAATCATCTTCCTCCTTTTGATACCCCATTTATAGTTGAGGATATTCCTTTTGTACTAGTTACTACTTTAGAGCTTAGATTCATCTCTTTAAGAACTTCCACTAATTATTTTTCATAAATACTATATGTGTCTTATAGATTCACCTTATTGGGACATATTCCTATGATACATTTGTTCCTTGTTTGTAGAATCCCATATTTTGGATTTGGATGACACCATTGAGGACATATATTTCCTCTTGTAGGACATTATTGCATCACTTATTGCTTCATTAGAGTCTAGAGTCACTTCATTAAGGAGTTCTAGTGATTCTTCATAGAAAGGTTCATGTCTACAAGATTTGCTTTATTGGGAGATCTACTTACTAGAAATTTCATATCTATTTGTGAAATCTTGCCTTTTAAGTATTAATGAAACTATCAAGATTATTTGTGTTCTCTTTAATGAGAAAATTGATGGAGCTGCATCTACTTATTTGGGTGTATTTTTGTTACCACAACATGCTTTTATAGTGACACCACTTGTAGCTTCCAAATCTTATTAATCACCTTCATCATCATTCATGTTGTAGGAATGCATGTCCTTAATGAGCTTATTTATAAACCTTCCCACTTTCTCTCCTTCATTTCATTCTTTCTTATTACAATATTCTATAGTTAGGCCTAGGACTCCTAATTATATTTTGGCACATCTATACATTGACTTGGAGATAGGTGAGTATTTTCCAAAATCTCTTTATAGTCTATCCTTTCATTCCACTTTTGGAGTGATAATTATTTCTTACAAAAGAAAGGTGCATCATTTATTGTAAACAAACCTACTTCAATAGTCAATTTGATACAATCTTCATTCATATTATCTCTTTACTATGTGGGTGCATTGATCATGTAAGGAAATCAAGAGGTTACATCTTTGGGGGGCCTATGTTTACTTCTTCCTTTCTCTCTCTATTTTAGGGGGTTTTTCTCTTTTTTGAGGAGAGTTTTTTCCTATGTTTTTTCTTATTTTCCTTGTTTATGAGAGATATTTATGTACATAGGTACCCCCATCAAGCAATGTCATTGGGACCTATTTATTTTTCCTTGTATAAGTTAAAATTAAGGATACATGCATGTGCACCAAGATGGGGCACAAAAAAGTGGCCAAATGCCCAAAAACAAGAAAAATGCGCTTATGTTTTGAAGAAATTCAAATAACATTCTTGTGTTATGACTCAGATTTTTCAATCCATAACACGAGTGTGTTATCTAAACAAAAAATGTGTACACATTTTTATCAAAAAAAAAGTGTACGCATTTTGCTCAATAAAGTTTTTGGAATGCTTTTCATTCCATCAACCCAACATACAAAGGTGGATAAAATTTGGCCAACACTACTATTGAGAGTTATGTACCAAAGGTGATCTGCAATGTGCATACCATAAGGACACATGGCAACATTTACAAAATCTTCATATGAAGGAAATCCAAATGTATGGGGATGTCTGCTCCCAAAGTACTTCTCTTGGCCAGAATTTACTCATGCTTCTCCCATTTATGCATCTACCAATGAAGAAGAACAGAGTGAGGAAAGTCCATGTTATTGGATTGGAGTGGGGTTGTCATATGGTGTGGGTTTTGGAGCTAGTTGCGATACTCTCTATTGTACCAACAAAGAGGTGGGGACAAAAATACTTTGAAGGGGTCGACATTGTCCTGAAATATTTATTTCCATGGCTCAAGAATTTGACAATATGAAAGGGATTATTTATTTATGTGAGCTCTTAGATTTGTTTTCTTTTTTTATTTATAGTTTGAAAGTTCCTTCAATTTATTATTTATTTTTTGAATATTGTTTAATTTAATTTTTATTTGTGTATTCTACATATTTTGGAATAATTGAAATATTTTAGTGGTTTGTTGATAATCTCCAAATAGATTGCAAATATTTAGTGTGCTTATTATTATTATTGGCAACAAATTTTATAGCCAAGTGCTTTCTCTTCTACAATGATGGGCTCAGCATAATAAATAAGCAACCCAAAAACATTAGCAGAACTTTTGGTGAAAGAGGTATTGGTGAACTTTCTAGATAAGAGACACCATCATGCAATTCATGAAGCCTGAGGCGTTGTGGAGATTTGTGGGTTGAATGGAATATATTGTTGTCCATCATTTTGTTGATCGTTGGGAAGGACGAGATAGTATTACAATGATACCATTGATGAAGGAGCTTACTTTCCAAGTTGCATGTGATATGTAAAGGTTTTATTTCAAATTTAATATAAAATGAAATTAGAAGCATAAAAAAAATTGGTGATCTTTAAATTTGCAATAATTAAAAAAAAAAAATTATTAACGCTTGTGTTGTTATATGTATATATAATGTCTTTATTAAAAATTAATGTATATGACACCTTATAGTTAAGATTTAGTATTTTTTCATAATTAATACAATTTCATTTTATTAAAAGAGAGATTTATAAGCTTTTTAGTTCCATTGATGCCAATTCTCTTCCTATTTTTTTTAAATTAGTTATAACTAAAAATTAGCTTCAACTATCTTTCTCCACTAATTAGGGATCATATTTTAAAATCAAATAGAATATTTTATAGGTATTCAAATGTAAGTTTTTAAGTTCCATTTATGTCAATTTTCTTGGTATTAAAGAAAAAAATCTTATAACTAAAAATTAATATAATATTATATTGGATCACAACCTTCTTTTTTGGATTCTAATATTGTTTATTGATTAATGTAAATTCAATTTATTACGTTGTTCCCTTTCTAAAATGAATCGGGCTAATTTTGTTGATCAATGGCATGCAATGGTGGAGAACGGATGCAAGACAATGAGATGGATCTCATTCATTCATAAAAAATTTCAGGCACCACACTAAGATCAAGGTTAAAGTTGGTGTGAACAAATCCTCTCACTTTCATAGCAGGTAGTAGCAAGTAGAATACTATAGGAAATAGTTCAAACTCCACAACATTTCCTCCCTGCTTGTGCAAAATGGGGCTTTAGAATAGGGTATGGACATCCATTAAAGCACAAAGGATAGAGGAATTTTTTCAAATGTAGTTGCAACTTCCCTAGTAGACATGTATGCAAAATTTGGAAGCATAGACATGGCACGTGAAGTGTTTGACAAGATGCCCCAAAGAGATGTGGTCACATCGACTACAATGCTTGTAAGATATGCACAAAATGGACTTTTTGAAAATGCTTTAGAAATTTCCAAGTGAATGTAATTGTCAGGTTTAAAACCAAAATTTGCAACTGATGGAAAACCATTCAATTATTCCCCACTAATGAAACCGGGAGTAATTAGAATGTTAGTGGTAGTTACAATTTTTAATGGTTAGTGAGTAATATAAAAGGGCATTTAAAACTTTTTTCGCGATAGTAAATAAAGGATGGGATCATGGGGGTTATTTTAGGATTATTTTTTAATTTAAAAGAGGGAGATTCAGTGTTGTGTTGGATAATATATTTTGAGGTGGTATCTATTTGTGATGGGAACAAAAAGGCTTTAAAAAATTAAGGGAGGAATTGGCTAAGAAGAGTGTTGGCACTTTTCCTTTGTTGTTCAAGTTTTCTTTATTAGTTTGATTAATTTTGGCATTCACTTATGTTTTTTTCTATACCTATAAAGTATGTAATGTAGGTGTATGTGTTGACCTATATTGTTGGCCTTTTATATATTGATGTATTATGCACTCAAGTTTTGTGTTGGTTTAGAGTTTGAATAAAAAGAATATTGTAGTATCTTCTTTGGGTATAAAGTGAACATGTTGCCCATATTCAATTTTTGTATATCTTGTTATTGTTCATGTTTTTTAGTATGATTCATGGGAACAAAGCACTCTTTTATAAGTTGATTTGTAAGGCAGCTTTTTTTTTCTTCCTGTTATTAGTGATCTTGCAAGAGTAGAGGTCAATCTACATTAGTTTTGGTATTAGAGCATACTGTGATGGCTCAAAGGAGAGTCCATGTGAATTGGGGAAGAAGGGGCAGGAAGAATGTAGGCCCTCAAAGAAACATTAGTGAAGTGTTTAGAAAGCTAGAGGTCCTTGAGACTAGATTATAATTGGATGAATTTGAAGAGGAACTAGAAAACTTAGATTTCAGATTTTAAAGGTGAGCTCAACCCTGATTTATTCCTAGACTGGATCCAAGAGTTCAAGAAGTACTTTGAGATGAAAGACACTAATGAGGATGATCCAAAAAGTGAAAATTGTTGCATCCAAGTTGAGGTCGCATGTAGCCCTATGGTGGGATAATGTGTAGAGTTCAAGAAGAAGACAAGGAAAAGAAAAATTAAACTTTGGCCTAAGATGTTGAAACGTCTTATAGCTCAATTCTTTCCCTATGATTACTAGCAAAAATTTTTTAAAAAATTTCAAATTTTGAAACAAAAGGATTAGTCAATGCAAGCTTATGCTAAACAATTTATGAGGCTTCAAATTTGGATAGATATACAAGAGAGTGAAGGGCAAGCAATGGCTCGATATGTGAATGGAATAAAGTTTCAACTTCAAAATGAGCTTGAAATGGTGAAAATTCCTATTGTAGATGAGGCTTATGAATATGCCTTAAAGGCAAAGGAGAAACTAAACCAAAAAAATAAAATAGTGAAAAAAAGGGATGATAGCAAACAAAATAGAGAGAAAGATTTATTTAGAAACTACCATAAGTGAAGAGTCAAAAGAAGGCAAGAATGTGAAGACTAGCTTCAAAGGAAAGGGAGGCTTTAGAGGTAGAGAAAGAGGACAATTTCCTTCTAGAGAGTGGAAGCCCTTTAAGTGTTTTATTTGTGATGAAGCCCATAAGGCCATAGATTGCCCTCTAAACCCCAAAAGGGTGATGGTCTAGCCCAAGAGGAGGAAACCTGGAACTTAGAAGAAGTTGAAGTTGAGTCGAGAGAGAACCTCATATTAAGAAGAACCTTGATATCTAGAGACAAAGAAACCCCTGAAGTTGATTGGAAGAGAAAGGACATCTTTCGAACAAAATGCAAATGTAAGGACAAGGTGTGTAAGGTGATCATAGATGGTGGATCTACTAAAAATTTGGTGAGTATAGAAGTGCATGATAAATTACAACATTCTTACATTCCAAAATCTAACCCCTACAAGATTTCTTGGTTAAAGAAGTCATAGTGTACTTGTGGATAAATATTTCCTTTTTTCCTTCAAAATTGGTCCATATGTGGATGAAGTGCTTTGTGATGCGATACAATGGATGCATTCCATTTGTTGTTGGGTAGGCCTCGACAATATGATCAAAATGTAATCCATTGAGGTAGAGAGAAAACCTATGAGGTTCAACATGAAGGAAGGAAAACACTCTTAAACCCATGGAAAGAGGAAGGAGCATCTTAAGAGGAAGCTTTGTCTCTTCTAGAAAAAGCCAAGTTCGAGCTTGAAGAAAAAAATCAAATTTCTAGCTCAACCAAGAAGAGAGTTGTAGGAAAATCTTAGAGAAAAAGAGTTAAAAAATTTGAAGAATGAGATACAACCAAAAATTGATGTAGAGATGCAACAAGATCCAACTAACAAGATAACATGTGTACCTAAAGAAATAGGTGTTGAAGCTCCAACTAATTATGATCTTCATTCTCAAGGAGATAGTGAGTTGTGGGTGTATAAGAACAATCATCAAAGATCTTCCAAGAACACGATTCAGATTTTAGTCAAAAGTAATTGCCTTACCCAGTATGAGAGGAGTGATGTGAAATGTGATTGGAGCAAGGGAAAGAGTTTCAAGTCTACTCTTTGATTGTCGTAGTGATTATTTTATTGGTTTTGCGTTGGGGACTTTTCCTAGCTTTACTAGTCCAACTAAATGGTGGAATTAGCATTGGACTCCTATCCCTAGAAAAACATGGGTTGGAAGCTTGGATGGTAGCTTAGATTGTGAGAAGGAATCCCAAGATAATACTTTGAAGACCAAATTGCTTGTGGGTATGTTCCCTCATTCTGTGGTCAATGCAATTTAATTTTCTAAACCAAGAGGTCCAAACTTCTTTTAAGAAGGTGAAAATGATGTAAAACCATTCAACAATCCCCCACTAGTGACTTTGAGATTAATTAGAATGTCAGTGGTAGTTACAATTTTTAATGGGCAGTGAGTAGTATAAAAGGGCATTTAAAACTCTGTTGCAACGGTAAATAAAGGATGGGATTGTGGGGGTTATTTTAGGATATTTAATTTTCTTATTTAAAAGAGGGAGATTTGATGTTGTGGTGGAGAAAATATTTTGAGGTGGTATCTATCTTTTATGGGAAGAAAACGGCTTGGAAAATTTTATGGGAGAAATTGGCTGAGCAGAGTGTTGGCATTTTTCTTTTGCTATGCAAGGTTTCTTTATCAGTCTGATCATTTTTTGGCATTCACTTATGTTTTTTTCTATCCCTAGACAGTATGTAATGTATGTGTTTGTGTTGAACTATGTTGTTGGCCTTCTATATGTTGATGTACTATACGCACTCAAGTTTTTGTGTTGGTTTGGATTTTGAATAAAAAGAATATTGTAGTATCTTCTTTGGGTATAATGTGAACATGTTGCCCATATTTAGTTTCTACATATCTTTTTATTGTTCATGCTCTTGAGTATGATTCACAAGAACAAAGCGCTCTTTTCTAAGTTGATTTGAAAGGAAGATTATTTTTTCCTATTGTTAGTGATCTTCTTACATGAGCAAAGGTCAATCTACATCATCAACCTTTGCTAGCATCCTCCCTAACCATGCCAAAATGAGAGCTTTGGAATAATATGTACATCCATTAAAGCATAAAGGATAGAGAAAATTTATCAGATATTATAGTAGCAACTACCCTAATAGGCATGCGTGCAAAAATTGGAAGCATTAACAAGGCAGACGAATTGTTTAACAGGATACCTGAAAAAAGATCTCATCTCATGGACTACAATGATTTTAGGATATGTACAAAATGGGTTTGTTGATAAGGCTTTAGAAAATTTCAAGAACATGCAATTGGTTGGTGTAAAGACAAATTCCACAACCTTCACCAGCATCCTCGTACCCATGCCAAAATGGGAGCTTTGCAATAGGGTATGGACATCCATCAAAGCATCATGGAAGGATGACTTTTTCAAATATTATAGGTTAAAATGCTCTAGTAGACATGTATGCAAAATGTGGAAGCATAGAAAAGGCATGTGAACTATTTGATAGAATGACTTAAATAGAGGTTATCTCATGGAATGCAGTTATTGTAGGATGAACAAAATGGATTTTTTTAAAAGCTTAGAAAATTTCAAGAAAATGCAACTGGTAGGTGTAAATCTAGACTCCATAACTTTTTCCAACATTCTACCTGCCTTTGCCAAAATAGGAGCATTGGAACAAGGAATGGACATCCATCAAAGCATAAAGAATAGAGGAATTTTTTCAAATGGTGAATACTCTAAGCTTCCTCTTTGGTAAAAGACCACCTATGTATACCACCATGCAGAGTGTTGTACAAAATCAAAACAACCATGCGGTGATCATGGAGCTCTTGTGACACATATTAACTAGAAGCTCTAAGCCCCTAACCCAAGGGGTAAATGATCTTCACATAGGGCTCATGATGATCAATTCCAAAAAACTTCACTTATCAATAAGTTCGTAGAATCTTTCCACAATGACATGACTGAATTAACCAAAACCATGGAGATAAAAATGGAAGGAATTTTTAGTATACAAGGGATATTGGGATAGAGAGGAGAGTAGGTGGAAGAAGGTGTAGGAGAGAGGAAACATGAAAAGATTTCAATAAACTACAAGAAGAGGGCATTTGTGGGCTAATTGTTGATCACAACAACCATTTGAAAACTCAACTTTGTTGGGGCCAAGGTAAAATTAACGCTTGCAATAGTAACTATTCTTCCTATTACAACTTTCAAACTGCTAGCATTTCGCCAATGGTAGATTATAGATGTACCGGACTCGTGGAATATGGAAGGCTCCATATTAGCATATGTAGGAGTAAATACAAAATTTGTAGGAGTATTTAGTGTGGCAAACCACATCCAACCACAAGAAGCAAAAGCAATTAACTTGAACTTAAGGTTAGTTGTTAATAATTTTTTTGCTTTTAGGATGCATTTAGTTTTTTATTTTTTATTTTCATTTTTTAGTTTGGTGATTTTTTTGTCATTATTTTTTTTTTGTTTTCAAGGATTAAGTTTTTTTTGGTTTCTTATTTCAAATCTTAGGAGCAATTTATCCATTCTATTTGTCATTGTTTCATGGCTCCACTTCGGCAATGAGGTAAGTTCATAGTAGACATGCAGGAATTATTATAATATCAATGCAAACCATAGAATGATGCATGAGCAGGGATCCAATGGCACAAAAGTGTACAACACTACTAGCATAATTGAGAAATCTCAAAATAGATCAAGTAGCTACTATAATAAAGGAAATTTACCCATCCAATTAGGTCATCAACCAAAAACAAGTTGTTAAAGTCGTCAAATTTCAAATTATTAATTATTGATTTCAACTAGTAAATAATAATTTACCATATTTCTCACAAAAATTCCTCAAACAATTGGGAGTTAAAATGTTTGACAGAATGCCTCAAGCAAATGTTGCCTCATGACCTACCATAATTACACTATGAATTTGTTAAAAAAATTCTACAAACTTCCAAGAAAATGCAATTATGGGGTGTAAAGCCAAATCTCCTTAATTTTGTCAATGGGAGCTTTGGAACAACGTATGGACATTTAGGAAAAAAAGCTAAGTACATTTTTTTTATAGTTGGACATTATTGTGTCTCTATTTCTTTTTTTTTGTCAAGGTATGCATCAACTCAAATAGTCTTGTTTTAGAAAGTCATCGCATGTGAGTTTTTTGTCATTCGTTGGTGTGCTATGTGTTTTGAATAATTTCCACCTCTTTGTTTGAACTACTATTGGATAGCATCAGCACATCACATTGGACAGTTAAATTAATCAAAGTTTTCAAACATTTAAACTCTATATCAATGATGACATACCTAACAAGGGAAATTCAATATGACAAAATAGGAATATCAAACAAAATGGACCCATGTAAGTAGATATTTATGGTAAAGGAGCTTGATTATTTGCTTTATTTAAAGGTTTTGTTTCAATCGTGTTTGGATCCTTGCAAATGGATGCATATCACTTCTCCAACAAGACCTTTATTGCACAAGTGTATTCAAAAAATAGAACTTTTTTTCAAATTGACCTTCCACACCTCTTCGGCGTACCCATTGCACACCAAGGTGTGATTTCTAGTATTTATTTCAATTGATTGTAATTTTTTTTTTAATTCTAAATTATAAATATGAGAAGATATATTTTTTCTAGTGATCATTTTTTAAAAGATGAAGATTATTAAAATTTTCAATGACGTAAAGACACTATGGAATTGATTTTGAATGTTATATTATAAAATTTTAAAAAAAATTGAGAAGATATACTTTCCATATTAACTAAGTTCATATGAAAAAAATAGAATATTATTCATTGAATTGTAAAGTATAATAAAAATTGTGTGGATTTTTTGCATTGATATTTTTTGTCACATTCTACATCCAGGGGAAAGAGGAAAGAATGATACACAAACGAAAGAACTATATAAATTTTACTTCTTTTACTTTCATTTCTCTCGTTTTATCAACTAACTTAAAAGTAGTAGGCACATCAACATTTTTGTAACTGATTATAATAAAAAATCTTAATACTTATGTAGTTTGAAAAATTCATGTCAAAAAAATTGCATTTAGTATAACATTTTTTTTTAAATAATGATAAAATTTCTAATTCTTCTATTTTAGGGTTGTTAGAGGGTGTTCATAATATCGAGGTCTATATTTTTAAAAAATTTGGTGTTTGAACTTGAGGAGTTATGTTACGGATTAAGTGTTAGTTTTGCTTGTAGTGGTCTTTTTAATGTCAAAATGCTCTTACAGTAGGAGTTTGTATTGTGTTTTGTATTTATAGTGGAAAATTTTGACTGAAAGTTGTCTTTTCAATGGTAAATAATAAGGCTTTTGATTGTGATGGTTTTCGCTATGCATTTTATAAAAATATTTGGCAATTAGTTGGTGATGTTATTCATAAATTTTAGCTTGAAGTTTTTTATCCTAATCCCTTAAGGAATATAAATTTCCTACGTAAGTTTGGTGACCTTGAAGAAATAAAAAAATGGAGGCTAATCACCTTGCTCAACACATCCTACAAAATTATTGCTAAAGTGTTTGCATTGAAGCTTCACCATCTTCTTCCCCAAATTTGTTTGACCTAAGCAAATTGAATTCATAAAATTCAAGTATAATCTTGAAAATGTATTTTTTGTTTTGGAATGAATAGAATGGGCCAAACATTCTCAATGACAAGTTGTGTTTATTAAGATTGACCTCACCAAAGCCTATGATTGCATTGAGTGGTCATTTATCTCTGCTATGCTTCAAGCTTCAATTTTTGGTCTCCAATTTGTGTATTTAGTAAAAATGTTTTTTTATTGATTCTTATGCTTGCATAACCATTGATGGCCAAAATATCCTTTATTTGGGTGTTTCTAGTCCATCTATGAGGGCCACCCTTTGCCTCAACTCTCTATGTGCTTGTTGCAAAAGGCTTTGGCTATCTCTAGGCTAATGTTATTTTAGAGAACATAGTTAAAGGTATTTCTTTGCTCAATTCCATAATGTAGCTTGTCAATAGTTTGCAAATGATTCTTTCATTACCCTCTTGGAGGAAAATAGTAATGTTAGTTACACCTTGCAATACTTGGAAATTTTTGTAAGCATTCTAGGTCAAGTATTCAATTGCAACAACTCAATCCTATAGACAATCTATATTAAACAAGTTTACCCTACTAGACTCCTATGACTAGAAATGGATTGATTATAGAGAAATTTGCATACTCCTTGACATTCCTTTTGCCTTTTAAGCCTCTCCTACCTTGTGGCAAGTAGTTATTTCCAACTAAAAAGAAAAATCCTTTTTGACTTACTAAGCCTCTTACCCTAAAAGGAAATTCTAGGCGTGTTCCAAAATTTTAGGTGTTACATATGTCTAATACTCTTCATGTTGGGTTCCTTCTAATACTTCCTACATAATGGTTGAAAAACTTGTAAGAGATTTTCTATTGGCCTCCACTAATACTACTAACAAATTTCATCATGTGGGTTGGGAATTTCATTGCTTCCCTCATGATTCTAGAGGTCTATTCTAGATTTCAATCCAACACTAGGGATTAGCACTATGTGCCAAATGTATAATTAAAGACTTCAAAAAAGTTGAAGCCTAGAAGGTTTTAATTAAACATTACATCTTAGCTAGAGTATCTGATGGGCATCAAGTTTGGACTTGTGTCTTGGTCTTCATACCTTCTTATAATGGAGGAACCTATTCATATTGAGGGCACTTTGTTATTAAAATTATATGGAAAGCCTAGGAGGACACCAAAACTTGGCTATGATGGGATGGCAATGACTTTTGTAAGGCCCCAATCAATCAACAATCCTTGTGGTGGTCTTTTTCTATTCTTTTTAGATCTCCCCACTTGCTAAGGCCACATGAATCCATGCTTTGAAATTGTATAATAGGGGTATCAAGAACTCACTTGATCTTTTTTTCCAAAACATGAATTTTCTCTCCTAGGCAAAGGCCAAATTGAAATACGCTCTCTAAACTAGATTTGGAGAGTTGCCAAACCATTATTGATTAGTTCCACTCAATATGCTTCACAAAATAAGGGTTTGTTGTATTGAACCTTAGTGGAAGGATTGGAAATGGTATCTAGACACCATTTTGCAACTATAAACCTCGTAAGGATGAGCCCAACTATCTCAACATCTTCACATGGTGCCTAAATTGAATTTGTAGTAACAGGAAAAGTATCCCTTTTTCCTTAGTTTGGGAATGAGTAATTAATAATAATTGAGCTTAATGTTACCTTGATTTAGTGTTGTAATGTGTTTTACACATTCACATTAAGTCTAGGGCCCCTCTTAATAAAATGGACTTAGTGGTGCCTTATTTAAGGTGTTGTAAAGAGTATCTTTACACTTTCACATTAATCTAGGGCTTTATTAATTAATTGAGCTTAATTGGCCCCTTAAATTCAAATCCAAGCCTAATTTATTGCATTTTCCAAGGGATAAAGCCTGACACTCTTAAATAATATTACACAACACTTAATTTTGTAAGGAATTTGTCCTAGGATAGTGACCTAGGACCCATTCGCCACCTAGCAAATGGGTCCTCACTACGTCCTAGGACCCCCTTTTTGCATATCATTTCACATCCCCCGAAGTGTGATCCTCACTTAACTTAGGACACCCCCCTTGGGATATGTTTTTGGCAGTATTTTGATGATTTCAAATCCTAGATTTGATGTTGGGTTGTGTTATTTGAATTTCAGGATTTAATCTTAAGTTATGTATAAATATAAGGTTATTTCACTATGTTTTCACCTAAGACTTTCATGAGATCAAGCAATTTTCACAAGAGCATTCAAGAGCATTCAAGAAGGCATTCAAGGGTAGATTATTAGAGATTATTGCAATAATCAAAGATCATATCATCATGTCAAAGGCATAGTGCATCATGCATGTGTTTTGAGCTAATGTGTTGATGTAGCATTAGAGATCCTATTCAAGCATGTTTCATATCAAAGTTCAAGATCAAGATCTACATACATTTAGGCCACTTCATGCTAGATTTTTGATTTGTCATCCAAGATCTCATCCAAGGTATCATTGTTTCATGTTTCATGTTTCATCCTTCATATTTCATTGATTCATCATAAGGTTTAATTAGAAAAATGGGGTTCGACCAAGGAAAACCCCTATTCCCTAACAAACAAACAAAAAAATCTTCTCCTTTGATGTGTGATTGCAAGTTTTAGGTTGAAGATACTGGAGAACAAAGGTTGCAAAAATTGTCAAAGTTGTCAAAGTTGCAAAGTTGTAAAAGTTGTAATCTTTCTTGCAAGATCACAAAAGTCTCCTACAAAATTTATTTCCAACTTTCGGGAGCTTAACACCTAGGATCTAGGAGTGCAGACATTAAAGAACATAACCCATAAATTGATTTTCTAGAACCCTAGCAGGGACCCATTCGCCACTAGGTGAATGAGTCCTCAGTGAGGCCCAAAAAAACACTTTTTGCAATAGGTACACATTATTTTACCCTCTTAAAACTTTCCTTTTGATTGCTATATTGGTTAGGTTTGTTTTCTAATTATTATTTATGCATTATAACCCTCATAAATTGAATAAAACAACGTCTAGTAAAATTAGGTTCATCCCTTTGGTAATCCATTTAGGGTGAACCATTTTTTCTTTGTTTCAGAATCACAAATGGATTCTCAATCTTCATTGGGCTCTTAGCAACACTAGTTCTACACTATTTGGTTGGCTATTCTTGACCCAAAACTTACTTATTTTTTATATTGCATACTTTATTAGATTATTTTGATTGATACTAGATTAACTCACCTAATAGTTGTCAATATGCACTGCCTATTATGATGAAAACATGTGATTGTCAAGCACCTTTTCTAGTTTTTCCCTAGAGGGTAGGGGGCTTAGAATTAGATTTGTAATCCTTTCTCATGGCATATGGTGTTACTAGGAGATTGGCCAAAATTTCCTACTAAATTAACCCAAATTGACATGTTTTTAGGGTGGACATTATTTTTAGCATTTGGGAAGATATAAACTTTGTTGTTTTCACTATTTTTTCTAGTAACATTTATTTCTTGCTTTATATTAAAGCTATGACTTGCTTCAATCCTCGAGTGCCTTTAGATCACTAGGGTAATACCCCATGTAAGGTTTTCAAGGTACTACCTACTCTAGCCTCAAACAAAGGTCACTCTTTTCCTTGTGGAAACTACCTAAGGAGGTCATGATTCTCAGGTGCATGCTTCTTAGCCCCCTCCAAGAACCAAAGACTAGTTTTCTCATGTATGGTCTCATCCATCCCACCCACCTTCACTTTCCTCTTAGCTACATGATGAGGGGGTGCCTAACTAGCCAAATTATAGCAAATATTCTTGCCTTGCTTTGGCCATCTTTCCTACTCATGAAACTCACCTTGTCAAGGAAGAAAATGAAGAGGGGATTATCACTAGCTGGAGCCTATTCTTGATGACCCAAACCTTGCTAATGTGATGAGTCTTAACAACACTTAGGTGTTTACTAATAGTGTTGTCATCACTCATTAACAATGCCATACAATGGCAAAGATAATATTCATAGAAGTACAACTAGGAGGTTTGAGTTCACATCATTAACATTGCCATTGTACATTTGATGATTTATAAGAACTAATTTTAAGGAAAATGAATTATAAGGTCATATAAGTTAAATTTGTATTGAGTTTTCATTACCATTTGTTGATGAAATGTGCAATTATTCAACTTGAGTTGTGTGGTTTATAGGTTATAATGAGATTTAACATTAAATAAGCATTTACAAATGATTTTAGATGTAACATAGTTGTGACCTTTACACTTACATATGATGATTTTTAACGAAGATTAGGAGCTAATTTGAGGCTATTAGAGGTAGAATTGATTTGATCACGCATTTGTAATTGCCTCACTTCTATACCATAGAAGTTTATTTTCCATTTTAAGTCCAATCAAATTGAAATCATATTAAAAGAGATCTCCTAATTTTGATATTAAAGCCATATTTTGAGAAAGAACACCATTCCACCATGAGTCATCTTAGTTAAGTTTGGTGTTAGTTTTCACAACTCAATAATCTTGCACATTATCATTATCTCCATCTCAACAACCCTTCCTACAATTTTTATGTTGCATAATATTCATTGTATAGTTGTTCATGCTAGCCACCTTCAACTAGAATGTCTCTAATGGTTGCAATTTCCATTCTCTCAGCTTTATTAATTATACTCAATATAGGAACATTACTTGTGAAGTTCAATTTATGATCTCATCCCACCAATTGGAAGGTTAAAAGCTGTCCTTGAAGAGTTATATACTATGTAGTTAGAAGGTGATGTGGATTGACTTAAGCCTTTAAGTCACTACTTCATTGTTTTCCAATTTTATTGGCTATTTAGAATTAGTCTCATCGGAGCTTTAGACGAGATAGTAGACTACAAATTTGTCGCTTGAGGATATTTTTGTTAAAAAAAAGGTTTACTCAAACCTTTTATGCTATAAGATCATCATCTCATATGAGAAGCATACTTCTTATAATATATGCAAGGGAAAGCCTAAGTTTGATCATTATCTAGCAATTGAGCTACTGGCCCCTCTTTGGCAAGCCTGTTGTTGGTCCGAGTGTGACTTATTTCCAACAATTATTGTAATGTAATTTTATCTATATTCTCCAAATTCATGATTTGTATCAGATTAAAAGAAAATCTGTCATAATAAGGAACCCTCAAATAAAATTTCATATGAAATAGTTGTGTACATTAACAACACATGGAAGGCTGGTACTTTTCTCGAGTGTAATCTACAAGAATGAGGAAATTGATTAACATTTTTTTGGTCTATTTTCAATCTCATGTTTGACTTCAATAACTGCTAAATTTTAGCTTTTTTATGAGTTGGTTGCATCCCCCTCTTCATGGCCATAAACAATGACCATCTACACTCTCAAATTAAGATGGTTGCTCAAAGTATATTTTAAGCAACAATTGCCTATACTCACTCAACATACACAAAAAGCTCCTATAATGTCATAAGATTTCTGCCCTTTCTTCATAGAGAATACTGGTACCAACTATATAGCACCCAAGATAGACTCATAAGATATTATACAATGGATTTGGTAGCTTAAAAGTGTAATTTCCAATAGCAGGACCTCTAATGTCACTCCATTGATCCCTAATAACACCTTTGATGCGCAAGCCCTTGCTCTCCAATTGTGATCTCTGTTTGGCCTTGTAGGCTTGGACATTCATCTTCATCTCATCTTTAGTCCTGAAAGTGGAAAAGAAAAACCAATAACAAAATCTATTAGAGCTATCTATATATATGGCATTAAAAAAATTATATTTGTTCTTCTGCTCAATTTAATAGTCTCAACTCACAATAATTAAAGAGAGTTCACATTAGGGCATAAATGTAGATTCAAAGGTATGCAATTAATGTCTTCTCAAATCAAGCTTAAAATATATTTCCTATTTAGCATCTTCCTTAGCTTTTGTTTTCTCTTTAAATTGGTGCATTCAAACCATGGGCAAATAGCTATAAAATTTAGAATACTATTTGATCTGTATTATCACAGCCACTCTAATAAAGGGAGAATGACTAGCAAAATGTTTGAATCCAAGTCGTTATCATAGCAATTGCTCTGCCTTACCATAGAACATGGCCTGCTAGACTCCATCTAGACAAGGTCGATTGAGTTCAGAAGGATATGAATTTGAAAACAACTGTTACCTTGAGTGGACAGTCACTATGTTGAGGAAGATTATCACAGATTGCATGTAGCATATCTTTGATGTTTGCTTGGCCCACATTTTAAGTTGATATTGACCCTAATTTTTACACAAATCTGCTTAAAATTCATCTTGTGTAGCTAGTTTTTTCAGAATAAATAGAGTCCTCATTCAATTAAGTTGACATGGCCTAAAGTTCTCTTTGACATATGACATTGAGATTGAAACTCATTTCTGGCCCTTGGAAAAAATAAATTAGACAACCATCCAAACAACTGACAACTACCAACTGTCCCAAAGAAAAGCAGATTGATATGAATTATTCCAAATTGCAAACAGTCAAGACTATAGCTAGGCAGGATGAACGTAGCCTTGAAGGAAACCGCTCCACAAAGAATCTTAATAATATATTGAGTGTAAATCATTAAATAGAATAATTCAACCTATAAATGAATAATGGATTTTTTTTTGACATATCATCGAATTGCATTAGGTTAAGTAGAGTTTGAATGTGATTATAGCTAAATTGAGCAATAACACAGATTGCCAAATGGTTTAAGAACTTGACAGATTAGCATTAGCATGTTGAGAGCGATTGATTCTTTCATACCAACATATGCACATGTGCAAGGAATAAGTGGGGAAATGAATATGATTATTATTTATTCTCACCACCTCCAATGTAATTGGATTAAGATATAAATCAGAGGTAGATGAAGAATAATAAATGCAACCTTATATTATTGGAAATGTTGGTGATGTTGAACTAATCCATGAATTATCATAGCATTGAAACAAAGGAGATGCTTTGACCATAACAAGATGATGAAGCAGAGTCATTAGCATTAAGGATTGAGAATATTGTAGAGTTTGAAATATTGAAGCTTAGGTAATGTGTAAGATTCTAGACCATGAATGGATAAAGTTTTGCAATTTTTTTACAATTTTGATAGTGCAGACATGTTGTCAAACTATTTGCAGTCCTTTGAATACAATCTATTTCCCACTTTCTTTTCTTCCTCAAATAATATTTGTTAGATTTGTAAAAGTATTTCAGAAAATAACTATTCAATTTTGTAAATATCCTAACTCACTTACAAGGATGTGATTAGTTTTGAATCTCCTTTCAGATTATTAAAATAGATTACAGTTAAACTCAGAATCAATTCTAGTGCTGACCTATAATAAATATATAGACTAATGAAGATGCATTCCCTTCTTGTTGTGGCTCCTTTCCTGCTTTCACCAACTGATATCACCTTGTGGTCTAGCTTCCTTCCTTCTAGAATATGCTGACTCTAACCAAGGCATCTGAAGGAATTGCTATGCTTCTGATGCAAGATGTAAATAGCAGCTCGATTCTTTATTCACTGGTTTAGATAAATGTCACCAATTTTCAATATAGTTCAATTGGCAGAGGTGATTAGTTGGATTTATCTCAAAGTGGAAGTTCAGTTAATTTTTGCATGTGTTTAAATTGCTGCTTGTATCAGATTTATGGAACTCCAGTTATGCAATTGTTTTAGTGAATAGAGTTTCAGAGTTATTACTCAATGCTTTGCAGCATAAATGAAGCACAAAATAGAATACACAAATGATAGAGCATAATATTTGCTTTCATTTATTTCACAATGTTTATTCATATTACAGTATTTCATTTGTTTGCAAATACAAATGATTGTACAAATTTGCATTTTTGATGCATTTCTTTTCAAAATGGAAATGAAAGAAGAAATTAAAATATCCACATAAGCCGTGGAGATAGCTAAAACCATTCATTGCAAGAAATGAATTTTACAACTAAAGGTGGAAAAGAAAGAAGGAAGCAAATAACATGACATTTTCATCATTGTTTGTGTCTTGATCTTCAGTTTATGTGCTTGCAGCTTGCTCCGTCCTACTTCCGATTCTGAGTGCACCTACAGAAAATTGGGAAAGCCCTGTTAGAGCTCCGGATATGAGTTAAACTACATGCACTGCCAATAGAGATATAATTCATTCCTTGAAATGCATGGAATCGGCTAAAAATGAAGATTGTAGTAATAAGAGCCTGGAAATAGAATGTCACATCATTATTTTATGCTAACATTGTTTGTTTCTGTGCAAGTATAAGAAAATTCATGTAGTTGATCATTTCATAAAGACATAAAAGCAAGTGGACCAAAACAAGCTCCCATAAGGGTAGAGCTCGACATGTTGCCCCTCAACATACAAATGGGGTTGAGTAAGGAAATACAATTGTCATGGTCATGTGAGCCAATCATGAAGGAGTGAAATAGTTTTAAGCCATCAAAAAAATCAAGGACATAGTTCACTAATAACAATCAAATTTGAGAACAAGGAAGTGAAAATTACAAGTGAACAATGAGCTCAATTCAGATACATAATCAAATGAGATGCATCAATTTCCATACTGAAAAGTTTTAATACTATCAAATTGATTACATCTTTGCTATCATATGATTTGTTCATATTTATTCATGTTGCTTTATTGGGATTTTTTCTAATGTAGCATGTGTTGCAATTTCATAATGTGATAGTGAACAAGCATACATAGTGCCTCATCAACAGAGCACTAATAAATAATGGAAGCATATGAAGGAGCTTCAGGTTCTCATTTGCCTTATTTCATGAGAATGATGAGCTGAGAATGTTTTTTTTTCCTGAAACATTCAAGTATATTGAATGGGAGGTAACAAGCATTAAAGTAACTCACAAGTAACCACTGGAACTATAATGTTTGAATGCAAATGTTGCATTAAATGGAGTATATGCATCAATGTATTTGAAAGAGAACAAGTGCATGGAGCAATCATATTTTAGGAGGGCATAAAAATGCATGAAGAGTGCCAAGGATAGGAACATTGGCATTGTCAAATCAAGCTATTGAATGCAGAATAAAATTCTGAGTATGTCCATTGCATTGTTACATGACAACCTAAACTATAAGTGTGAGTTGCATTTCTAAGAGACAAACAGTGAAAAGAGTTTAATTGGTTCCAATAATAGTATTTTTTGAGTAAGGTAAATTTGTTTTCTGAGAACAAATAAAAGAATGTTACAGTAGTGCAAAGTACATAAATGAAGAGCATTTCTCTCTTAGAAGTAGAATACCCACATAGGGGTTTCAATTTTTTTTTAAAAGTAGATTTCCTTTAAAATACAGAATGCCCATGTTGGGGTTTTTATGTTCAAATACAAATGCCATCAAAATGCACAATTTCAAGCTTTTAAATCCCTTCAAAATGATGGAGATATCAAGTGTTGGTCGTGGCCGTGGAGCTCTGCAAATTCATAAGGTGAAATATTTTCAATCCAAATGCTTTTGTTATGAAGAAAAGGAGTATTATTTTACATTATGAGTCGAGCCCAGAGGTTGGAGAAGTTTTTTCCTTCTATTTTACAAATACCCACATGGGGTTTTAGTTCAAGTACAAATTTCTTCTTGTTTTAGTTTACCCATTTTAGGGTTTATGTCAAAAGATACAAGTAATGGAAATATAGTGGGTTTTCGAGATACCCAGATCAGTTCAAGACTAGTTGCTGCCTGGAGAAAGCTTTTGGCTCATAAATATTCACCAAGATCAAACACATTTGAGTTTTCCATTAAAATATCAAAATCAAGGTAAACAATCTTTTTAATGTGAGTTTTCTTTATGAGGATTCATCAAGGAACATATTAAAGCTCGCGGCCTGTACAATGACCTGCATTTTCTTTAAAAAAATAGCAATCATCTTCTTGTAGAGACAAGTTTTGATAAGCTTTGTTTGAGAGGAAAATAGAAACAAAATAAGAGCTTACCATCATACACCTGTAGAAGAGAAAACAAGCCCTCAGTCAAGCTCTGATAGAGCTTCCACAAATGCCTCAAACCAGGTCCCTCATGGTGCCTCAGAGAGAGAGAACATAAAGTAAAGTTTAAACACAGGGAAACATCAAAACATATATGCCATGGTCATAGCTTTTAAGCCAGGTTATTTCAAAAAATAGTGCAAAGAAGCCACGAAATGGCTTGAGAAAACAATTTACCATGCATTCTGATGGAGAATCAACCTACAGGAGCATCGACAGCCATGCCTTTCACATTTTTCTTGCAAAACCCTAGCTCTATGGTGGCATCGATATTCTTCTCAATAGAGAGGTTTTTCTCAAAAACATAAAGTGTGAAATGAGGCTGAAATTTTAGGTCATTCTATGTTTTGTTCTTAGGATTTTTGTTAACCCTAATTCGACTTAAGGAATATTTCCCAAGCTTTTAGAAATATCAAATTTCCAAATCAAATATACCATGTGGCCAAAAAATTTCATGTGCCTTAGAGTTTCATTTGACTCCATATGCCTAAGTCTTTAGGATTAGGTTTTGATATAGTTTTTCATAGTCTAAATGCCTTAGGTATTTTATTTTAATGTCAATGCTTATACCTTAGGGAGAAACATTCATGCCTTAGGCTTTATTTTTATTGATTTTTTAGAAAATCAATTAAAACTCAGATAAATATTGTCCCTAATATTTTTATGATTTTTTAGAAGAAAAATCAAATTGTATGGAGATTTGAAAGCTTGTAATATTTTGCAAAGATTTCTAAAATCTTAATTGCAAAATAGGTCAAGTTGAGAAGAATAAAACTACAAGTATCTTGTAAAGCAGAGATTAAAACAATGTTTTATAAATTGTTTTATTCTTTTGCTATTTTTAGCAGTTTTATGAAAGTTGGGTGATTGATTTTTTCCTTGGGAAAAAATGAGCTGCATGGGGAGAAGATGAGGTGTTTTTTCAAATTTTAAAGTAGATTAGACCTAATTTTGGAGGTTTTTGGATGGGCATGCATAAAGTGTGAGTTTTCCACTTTCATTACATAGTATGATGCAGATTTGGATGCTTTTTTATGGGATTTTCTATTGAGCTCGGATTAGGGTTTGGAGAGATATATTTTGAAGAAAGACTTAGAGGTTTTTTGGATGGACATGCAGAAAGTGTGAGTTTTCCACTTTCATTACATAGTATGATGCAGATTTGGATGCTTTTTTCTGGGCTTTTCTATTGAGCTCGGATTAGGGTTTGGAGAGATATATTTTGAAGAAAGACTTAGAGTTTTTTTAGTTTAGATCATTGTTTCCACTTTCATTACATAGTATGATGCAGATTTGGATGTAGGGTTTGGAGAGATATATTTTGAAGAAAGACTTAGAGTTTTTCTTAGTTTAGATCATTGTTTCCACTTTCATTACATAGTATGATGCAGATTTGGATGCTTTTTTCTGGGCTTTTCTATTGAGCTCGAATTAGGGTTTGGAGAGATATATTTTGAAGAAAGACTTAGAGTTTTTCTTAGTTTAGATCATTGTTTCCACTTTCATTACATAGTATGATGCAGATTTGGATGCTTTTTTTGGGATTTTTTATTGAGCCCGGATTAGGGTTTGGAGAGATATATTTTGAAGAAAGACTTAGAGGTTTTCTTAGTTTAGATCATTATTTCTTCCTCTCCTGTTCACGCAGAGAGTCTTGTAAGCAATTTTGTACTCATATTTTTGAGATTTTCACTCCTTCATTCAATAAAACAATAGAGTTCCTTTCTCATTTATTTTTATGCTTTGCAAGCAATAATTTGATGTATCTTGTGATTCAAATCTGTTGAATCATTTTCTTGTCTTATTGTTGTTAAGTGATTTTTAGGAATTGCATGCTAATTCAGGTTGTGCCTTGTGTTTACTCTAAACCTTTGCATAAATAACTTTGGGATTATATATGTTGTGAGATTGTGAGAATCAAGTTTTAAAGAGGTGGTGAGAGTGGGTTATTTTCATAAATCTTCTTAATGTCAATTAATAATTTTAGGTGAAATAATTTCAGTCATAGGTTTTGAATTCAGTTTATCCTTCTAACTCTATACCTCAAAAATCATTTAGAATAATATTATCATTTAGAGAACCAGATCGCTCTGGAGATTCTTTTTTCACTCAGATCACCCACATGTGAAGAAGGTTTTCATGTGTCAACAGATAGCTAATTTTTCTACAATTCTAACAAAGGGTGCATATTTGATTGATAACAATAACATCCAGGAATATAGCAGTAGTACACAAGCTGTGTCTTCCCATAAACTCCACGGTATTCTAATTTGCAATAGTTTGTCTTAGTAAATTTTGTTTCTTTTCTATCAAAGTATACTTTTCCTTATGAATGTCTGATTCCTTAAAGAAAATGTAGCACTGAGGAAATACTAATCAACTACGAGATATATGATAAACAACAAACCATATCCCAATACTAATTTAGTGAAATTGGCTAGTCAAAAGTTATATCATTTTGTAAATATCAATTATGATGAATTAACCTTCAAGCCACTCCTAAAATTTGTCTTTCATATATTGTAGATACGATATCCATGATTAATCCTTATAACCATATACCAACACCAACTAGGCATCCAAACATTATTCTGAGAGAATAAATTAAATACCTTATTTTAAAAATTTGATCAAAATATCTAAAATTTATCTTCGTAGAAGACTTCACAAATTTCCCCACATTGAAGCCCAACTCTGAACTCTAAAATGAATCCACATAATAAATGAATTGGGTTTTCATTCAACCCACCAGCTCAAGGGTTTTCGTCCTCGAGTCTCTTGAAAGCTATGCTCTCCAAATTGCTCCAATAATATAATTCACAAGATGATTAATTCATTTCCTTTTTTCCCCTTTTATACTTCACCACATTATTAAATATTTTACATTTGTAAAGTAACTTTATTTAATATTTGAGCATATTATTTAATAAAGTCACTTTAAAAATTAATTAATTAATTAAATATAAATGTCCATTGTTTAAAGCATTGATTTCCTTCCTAATCTCCTCAAGGGAGATATCACTACTTAACTTGTTAGCATTCTCCTTGGAGATTCTTTTAGAAATGAGTTGTTATTGCCTTTAGAAGTGATTATTTTATAAAATCCAAATAATTGATTTTTAATCTTTGCAAGATCATTAATAAAGTTACCCCTTACCCAAACCTTGTCCACTTTCTCTTTGATTCCTTTATCTTTTATATATCTAAATAAAAACTTAGAACTTGTATCACCATTACTTAACCGATTCAATTTAGCCCTCACTCTAAGGTCTTGAATTTTTTTAGTTTGTAGTCTTCTTAAAGAATCCTTAGAAATGATTAGCTCTTCATGCAATTCAATATTAGTGGGGTCATTTTGTAGCTAAGTTTCGACTTTCAAAAGTCTCTCATTGAGGTTGTTTTCAATTTCCCTTCTATCTATGGCTCTTTTTTTCCTATAGTTTGGAAGATAACTTTCCAACCATTGACATTATGATCCCATATTTCTATGGAATTTTTATCTCTTAACATCTATCTATTAATAGTAGATTGGTGTTGAGCATAAAACTATTATTCTCTTTGTTCACATTAGTTCCAAATTTATCAATCAATATTTTTTCCTTGATAGAGTGATGGTATAATAATGAGTAAGGGAAGACACTTACCCTATATCTATCACCACTTTTTTCAAAGTTAAAAAGACTCTATTGGCATAAAACCTATCAAGTATACATTAATTTCTTCTACAACCTTTTTGAGAGTTAAACCATGTGAGCCATACATTCTTATTCTTCTTCTTCATTCCTTCTAAGGAGTCAAATAGGTTGAGCTTGGATTTCATTTTAAACCAAAAGTACTTTTCGTTACCTTCCAATCCAACCCTGTACCCCCAAATTTATCCTCATTATTTTCAATCATGTTAAAATGGTTACGAGACATAATAACCCAGCCAAAATAACCGTGGACAAAATAACTTGGTCACAATAACCCGGGGACAAAATAACCCAGGGTCATAATAACCCAAGCCAAAATAACCCTTGGTTAGAATAACCCATGGAAAAAATATCCCCATAAGAATATAGAGAAAGGAAAACAAAATTTATAAATTACATGTATGTTGCTAAAAAAACTTTATTATTCAAATTTTCAATAAATTGTCAAATTATGACCGATGCCTCTTATATAATCTAAAATGTTATGGTTGTCATAACCATCGACCAAAATTTTTAGTCTTTCTTTGAGTTCATAGTATTTTTTCCTACTTGGTTGCCCAGTGTATCCAGACATATATTGAACTCTATTCTATTCTCTTGGAGACTTTGTTCTTTTTTCACTGAGTTGTGTGATGCTTGAAGCAATTCACTGAATCCTTTGTGCCATCCCTCAATAGTATTATTGGTTATGGGAAGATCATCTTGAGTGGCTGAATAACAATTCTACATTGTGATTGGAAACTTGGGTGATCGTTTGTTGCCTCTTCTGGTTAGTTTGCCAATCCATGTGTCTTCAAAATAATCAATTATGGGTTGTATGGTCTCCTCATGTTCTGTATAATAAGGAGATTGTTGAAGTGTTTCAAATGTATCAATTACATCTATCTGAGGAATGAAAGCTAATGCAGCAAGTTTCTTGATCTCATATGCAAATACTTCATCGGCACTGTAACCCATGGTCATTTTACTTCTTCTCCCCTTCTTCCTTTCTTTACTTCTCTTAATTCTACCACTTTATATATCTTCTTAATGCCTTTTCATTTATATCTTTTCATAATAACTCTTAATTAACTTATTCCCACGAAATTTCCTTTATTTTTATAATTATTTACCATTTTATAGGTTATTTAAGCATATTAAAGGTGTTTTAAGGCTATTTTAGGGGTATATAATGGATATATGGTCTAAAAATGACCTAAATAGCCTCTATGGTGCTTTGCAATCATATTTAAAATTTATTTTATGTCATTTCCAGTTTACTAGCTTGATCTAAAATGACCATGGGTTATTTTGTCCATGGGTTATTTTGACCATGGGTTATTTTGTCCATGGGTTATTATGACCCTAGGTTATTTTGTACTTGGGTTATTTTGGCCAGGTTATTCTATCCAGGGTTATTTTGGTCGGGTTATTATGTCCTGATACCTATTAAAATGTCTCCCAATGATCCAAGAGATGTCTTGGAGGTTCCAAAACCATTTCCATAACTTAACTTTGTCCTTATATTCATTAGGGGAATAAACTAAACAAAGGTCAAACTTAAAATCATATTTTTCAATGGCAACCCATACAACTCTATTGCAAGGGGAAGCTACAAACTTAGTCACATGTTGTGCCCATTTATTAAAGTATAATATAACAGAGCCACATTTACCGTTCTCTTGACTATTGGGGTGGTGATAGGAGTCCTTTCAAATAAATTTAAGGTTAGTTTCCAAGACAAAATTTATAGCCTTTACCTCTTGTAAAAGGAGTACATCCTTATTCCTTTCTAATGTTAAGAATCTTCTAACAATATATTTTTTGTCAAGGGACTCAAGTCCCCAGACATTCTAGGAGGTGCAGTGAAAATCCATTCAAACAATCCTTATGAGGTATCCATTGATTTCTTAAAGCCATCAAAGCATTTACAAATACTTTATTTAGTCTCTTTCCTTTTGGAAGAAGGTGCTAGGAAATCCTTAGTCCTCTTCTTCCTCGTGTTTAGATATATTAATCATGCAATTTCCAATAGGAATGACCTTATGTTTAGTTGCTCATTCAAGTATGGAGAGAGAAGCAAAAAAAAGAACCTATTTCCTTTTTGTGAATTCCTTACCATACATCAAATTAGTAATTCCTGCAGGGGTCTCTTTGCTTTTCACTAGTCTATTACAAAATTTTATGTCATGACTATTATCTAGCAAGTCTTGATTATCTTTCTTCAATCCCATATGATTTTCTAGAACACCGCTACATAATATTTTGGGTCCACTTGTAACTCTTCACTTAAATCCAAGACATGAGCATTATTTTTGGACCAAGCCTAGGTATATTCGTAGAGTTCAAATAGAAAATGTTATCTTTGTTTTCCTTTATCAAATTACTTGGAATCTACAAAGTTCTATGAGTTTTCTCATATCCATAACCTACTTTGTTCAAATTATTAATTGCAATAATATTGGGGTCTATTTGTAGACTACTGTTTGTAGCCATTATGTGACCAATTTTTAGACCATCCTTAGGGCCATCTATGTTTTTAGGATACTCCTATATCTTGTTTAACTTTGAGTTTAAATGAAATTGATAAACTACTATAATTTTGTAGATTCCAAGTATCTTGATTCTTGGTTTAAAATTCTTGAACAATGTTATTGACCACTAAGGATGAATTAGTGTTCAAGGAGGGTTTGTTACTGTTGTCACCTAGAAATTGCACCGTATGCACAGAGATTGAAACTGAGCTTTCTAGAGCAACATGGGATCATTTCAAGGCTATGGGTCACCTATAGTTGAAATGAACCTCCGGAGAAGGTCAGCTTCCTTTGGGTATCACCTAAGCTATTGATGCTTTGAGGGGAAAAAGGGAAGAGATGCATAAAACAAAGGACTACACTATGGTTATACACTGAACTGGTAAGAAATCATGAAATGGACACAGAAAGAACATACACTTGAAAGCCTGGTTACTATTCTCAAAACAACTTCTTTTATACTTATGCATTAATCCTAACAGGTTTGACCTACATACACATCTCAGGAGGGAAAGATCAACTTCACAACCTTAAGACATAAGTGCATAATTATAAAACATAGTTAAAGATTTGCATGATCAAAAGAAAGATATAGAAATGAGAACAGTACAAACATGGAAACTTGCTTCCAAGGTAAACTCTGTGTTGTATTCTGAATTCTAGTTTGAGTTACAAAAAAAACATACATCTAGTCGAGAAAGGATTGATAGAAATCACTAACTCTTCAGAGTGTGTCCTCTGAACTACTTACAAAAAAGGAAAAAATGCCTTATATGCAAACTATGTCATCCCCTTAGGGTTACAAAATATCAGTCCTCGAAGTAGATTTTTCCTTAGATCTTTTGACTAAATTTAATGTTGCATGTTGCGTGTCCATCTCGTTGTGCATCGGTGAAGATTTATTGCCCAAAGAACCCCTTCTGATATTTCGCAGCTACCACATTCATTTACTTCTGGTCCTTGTGTCCACCTACTGAATCCCCCTGTCAATTGCCTTGAATTCTCTTGAGTCCAGAATAGATACATGTTGATTCATATTCGGTTGATTCTCTTGGCACTGGTCAAGCTGCCAACGATTTACCCATAGCTCTCCTTGATTGACTGGGCATAATACACACGGACTCCTGGGCAGTCAAAAACCTCTCCTATTGAATCACATATTGGTGAGACACTAATCATGTCTTGTCGATGCAATTCAATCTTCCTACAACCATTGGCATAACATGGACCTATCATTGAGAGATCCTAGCGAGCCCAAAAGATCATACTGATGTCGCCTTTGTGATTGCCAAGAGAACCATTTGTCAGTGAGACAATTTACTGAAGGCAAAACATTACCCCGAGAACCCCCCATTGCTTCAGCAAGAGCTTGTTGATGTCACCCTGAAAGCATTTCACTTCACCGAGCTTTGCATTGCTCTCACCAAGACATTATCAAGTCGGCAAGACCTCATATCAAGCTTCCCCTATCATACTAATATCTACTTTTGTCGCTGAGACACCCTCCATTTGTCGAGACCTTTTGTAGACTTCCTTTTCTTTCGAGGAACTCAACATTCAGCAAGACACCTGGCAAGACCCGATGTTATCGGTGAGACATTGGCCTATCGGCCAGACCTTCCGCTGGGCTCCTTAATTTTTGACGATGAACTTTTCTCTTCGGTTGAGGAGACTTTATGCCTTTTCCAAGACATCTTGGCGAGAATGTCTTTCTCTTGGTGAGCCTTCCCCATGTCGCTGAGACCTCTTTATCACTGAGACTCTATATCGAAGTGCCCCTACTTCACTGAAAGTTCACTTGGGTTCAGGGAGAGCTTGCTTGGTTGGCAAGACATCCTACCGACCCCACCCTCATTCTGTCCAAGCTCCTTGTTTCCTTCGTTGAGACTCCTGCCAGTCGAAAATACTTCATGGCAAAGGCATCTCCTCTTGGCAATCTCACTTTGTTGTCAACGAGACATCTTCAGTTCGCCGAGACTTTATCCCTTTGTTTTATCTTTTAGTGGGTTCCCTTCCCTGTCCAAGAGACATCTTATAATCACTGAGACATCTTGGTGAGAATCCTTATTCGTGTCGAGGGCCCTCTTACTTTTGCGTCAGGGAGACTTTTCCTGTTGGCAAGACCTGTTGGCGAAGTCTGTTGACATACACCGAAGACTATCCTTTCAGTGAGACCCCCCATAGATCGGTGTGACCTCCTAGCGAAATAACCAACCTATGCCGAGAACATTTCATCTCTGTGTGACTCTACCCCTTCAGCCAGACCCTATGGCGATAGCCTCCATCCTGCCTAGTGATGCATTTGCTTTCCCCTTGCTCGGGGAGACATCTTCACTTTAGGGAAATCTCAGGGCGAAAACACAATAGTATACCAAAGGCAATTCATGTCGGCAAGATCCCCTCGGTTCGCCAAGACATCACGTAGAAACCCCTTCCCCTTGGCGAATTCCTTTTCATTTTGGAGGCTCCACTGGTTGGTGAGACCTTTGTCGATGACACTTTCTATGTCGCCAAGACTTCCCGGTGTTGGCAAGACCTCAGGGTGATAATCTTCAACTGTTGGCGAGCCCTTTCATGTTTTGGTGGGGCCTCCCTTTGATTAGCAAGACCCTCTTTGTTCACCAAGACCTTTTGTCGAGCCCTTTGCCTCTTGTTGAGCTTTGATCTCGGTGAGACATTGGTCTGTTAGGGAGACCTCCATAGTCAGTGGGACTCTCTCTGAATGCTTTGTTACGCTGAAGGCTTCCTAAGTCGGGGAGACTTTGTGACTTCAACGAGACTCTTTGGCGAAGCTCGCTTGCTTTGTCGACACTGCATGACTTCAGTGAGACTTCCCTTGATCAGTAGGACCTGCTATTGATACCTGCACACATACACTGAAAGGATCCTAATTCACTTTGTCGGTGAGACCTGATTCATTTGCCAAGACTTCTCTTCAAAGAAAAGAACCTCCACCGAACTGAATTCTTTTGTCGCCAAGATGATGGTCGATGTCTTGCCAATGGGGACCTGTAGGTGAATCCCACTTGTTGTGACATCCCTAGGGTCTTGGCGACTCTACCATTAGAATATTTTCATGTTGAACCTGAACAAGGTAGGCTTCTTCATTGAGTTTCCTATGACCTAGTATCAAATTCATGACTTTTTCCCTAGGCTGAATGCTCCATTTGGCCTTCTTGAACCTGTTAAACACAATTTTCCTTGCCTAATTAAGCCTGAGGGTGATAATTTAGGCAACATTTATGGTGACCTTTGCTGGATGTTTTCCCACTAAACATGAAGACCAGTAGTCTAGGCTTATCCATTAGGCATGGAGACGTTAGGAAGATCATAAAACAAATAAAAATATCAGTTTTGCACATGGCCACAACTTGCTTGAGATCCATAAGGCACAACAAGTTGCCAGAAGTAAAACAAAACAGGGGAAAATGAAAGAGAAAAACTATGCCAACACAACACCCAGGAAATAGGAAATAATTAGCCTAAAGCGTAGAAGCACTTATTGAAAACATAAACCTAAACTAATATATACAAAAGAGGAACCCCATCAGATTTGAAAATAGGGTTTAAGGTGTATCCCATTAACTGGGATAGGAAGCACCTCCCCATCCATTGTAGTCAGCTAATAAGCATTGTGCTCCTTACAGTCTCTGATAAGGAATGGCCTGTCCACATGTTGTCAAACTTGGTGTGACGGCCTGGCCTGCTTTTTAGAACATCCCATTTGAGCACGAGGTCTCCTACCTTAAAATACTTTGTTGTAGCCCTTTTGTCAAATGTCTTCTTTGTCTGGAGCTGATGGCACTCCAAAGTTTTCATTGCTTTGTCCCTTAATTCTTCGAGCTCCATGAGCTCCGCATACCTTACAGACATCGGGTCCTATTCCTCAACCATCTCCAATCGGTGAACAATGTCTAGAGCTGGAAACTCCACATATAGGGGTAGTCTTGCCTCTTTTCCATACACCAACATATATGGTGAATTTCCAATAGACCTCTTAGGGGTCACTCTGTCTGCCCAAAGTGCATTCTTTAAACTGATGTGCCAGGTCCTTTGATTATCTTCTATGGTTCTTTTAATGATCTTGATGAGATTCTTATTTGTGCTTTCAGCTAGACCATTACCCTGAGGGTAGTAATTTGAAGATGTATTCAAATGAATGCCATGTTTAACAACCCAATTAGTTACTCTTAGACCCGTGAATGCAAGAGCATTATCAGATATGATGGAGTCAAGAACTCCAAATCTAGTGACTATATCTTCATAGAAGCTTAGAACTGAAGACTCCTTTGCTTCTTTCAAAGCTATTGCTTTTGTCCACCTTGTGAAATAGTCTATAGCTGTGAGCACCCACTTGTGACTAGTACTGGAAGGTGGATTTATTGGTCCAATGAAATCAATGCCCCACCTCATGAAGGGTTGCTCCACTTGAATCGGACGTAGAGGCATAGCAGGCAGTTTTTCCTTTCCTGAAAATAGAGCACATTTGATACACCTTCTTGACTAGGAATATGCATCTTTGAAAAAGCTAGGCCAGTAGTAACCATCTCTCATGATTTTCCAGGCAGCAGTTCTAGGAGAAAAGTGACCTCCTGCAGCTCCATTATGAAACTCATGGAGTAATTTTTCAATTTGATCACTGTGAATGCATCTTAATAGGACACCATTTAGATATTTTTTGAAAAGAACATTGTTTACCAACACATACGATATGGACTGCAATCTGAAGTATCTTCTTTTAGCTCTATTTAATCCTAATGGGCTTTCCCCAGTTTGTAGAAATCAGGTCATATCTTGAACCCAATTATTTATCTCCATAGGCACATCATCATGAGCATTCTAAACCTCATCTGTATTAGCAAGGATAACATCCTTTTCTAGCTCACTATCACTACTCGACCCAGTAGCAAGCTACTCATAGAGACCCCTGCCTCTAACCAATTTGGTGATCTTAATATCTACATCATACTCCATGACCCTAGTGATCCACCCTACTCTTTTTTCATTCAGATCTTTGTTCAATAAAAATTCCTTCATGCTTGAGTGTGCCACCATGACATGAATTTTATTATGAGAGATCAAAGGTTTGAATTTCTTCAAGCTTCTGATCACAACAAAAACATGCCTCTCTACAAAGGAGTATTTCTGTTCATAATCAACCAAACCTTAACTGAAAAAGGCTATTGGTTGTTCTAAATTATCTTCATTTTTTTGAACCAATATTGCAAAAATGTTACTTGTGCTACCATAAGCATACAGATAAAAATCTTTAGAAAAATTGGGATTTACCAGCGTAGGAGCTACTGCTAAGGCCTCCTTGACCTTTTCAAAACTACTCTTGGCATCTTTTGTCCAACTGAAAACTGCATTTTTCTTTAACATAGCTATTAAAGGTTGTAATAAGTTTGCAACATCAGGGATGAATCTTCTTAGAAAGTTGATATGGCCTAGAAAGCTCTGTAGGTCCTTCTTGTGATTAGGTAGCGGCAACTAAAGTATGGCTTTGACTCTCTCAGGATCAATAGTAATTCCCTGCTTTGACACTATGTGTCCTAATAATTTTCCTTCATGAATAGCAAAGATACTCTTTTTTGGATTGAGAGAGATACCAAACTCTCTGCATTTTTCAAAAACTTGTCTAAGATGTGATACATGTTCATCAGCATTCTTAGAATATACAGTAATGTCATCTAAATAAATCAACTTAATTTTGTTGATCAAACTTCAAAATGCCATGTTCATGGCCCTCTGAAACGTGGCACCAGCATTAGATAAACCAAAAGGCATCCTTTTGTATGCCATGGTGCCCCACTTAGTTGTAAAAGTAGTTTTAAACTGATCTTCTTCTTTAACCAGCACCTGATTATACCCTAAAAAACCATCTAATAAGGAAAATATTTTAGAACCAGCAACCTCTTGCAAGATTCACTCCATGGAGGGCAGCGAGTAGTGGTATTTCAAAGATGCTCGGTTAAGATCCCTAAAGTCTACACAAAGTCTTATTTCGCCACTTTTCTTCCTAACCGGTACAAGGTTAGAAACCCATGAAGTGTGCTTGATAGGAAAGACAATACACCCCTCAGCTAGTCTAGTCAATTCTTTAATCATTAGGGGCTCAAGTTTAGGATTCAAGGGCCTTTGTTTCTGTCTTACTAGCTTAGCATCAGGCTCTAACTCAATTGTGTGTTGAGCAATATGGGGATCAAACCCTTTCAAATCTGAGTATTCCCAAGCAAAGACATCATAGAATTCTTGACATAAGGCAACAAAAGCTTGTTTATCTTCATATGAACAAATTTTTCCTATCTTAAGAATTTTACCTTTGAAAATCTCCAGTTCTTCATAATGTTCTTCTTTGATGTGCAGGCTAGCTTTACCCTTTTTAAGCTGATCATCAGTACTGAAAATCGATTCTAAGGTAAGAAGGCCTTTGGGAAACTTATTTGTCTTTAGTTGTATGACTTGATCACCATACTGTTGCTTCAGTTTTGCTTGATTCACCATGGAGAACTGATCTTCGAGCAAGAAAGAAAGGATCTGCTCATCACTATCAAAAACTTGCTAGTGAATGTTGTTATCAGGGATTGATGGTCTATCCACAACCTTCACATACTGCTGTACTTTCTCTTTCCTAATGTCATTTGGAATATCAAACTGTGCTCCAATGGCTGCAAGCCTATCAGCATGCTTGTTTTGATTTCTTGGAATAGATATTAAATTAAAGGCATCAAATTCCTCAAGCATGTTCCACACTCTGTTTCTATAAGACTTTAGTGTGTCATTTTTAGCAACATTCAAGCCTCTTATTTGATTAACAATTAATTCACTGTCCCCATAGACTTTCAAGCTGGTTATTCCCCTATTCCTTGCCCACTCTAGACCTTGAACAAGGCCCTCATATTCAGCAGTGTTATTGGAACATGCAAAAGCGAAACAGAATGCAAAGTAGTATATATCACCCTGTGGGGAAATTAACATCGCATACCAGCATCTTGAATGAGCTTCTCAGGACTTTCCAACACATTTTCAACTTCCCACTCATGTAACAACACATCAGGAATGGCTTCTGATTGAAGCTCTTGAGTGGCAACGAACTCACTGTCAGTTGAAACAACACAATTTCTGTCTGGAGTAATGGGGACAGTGTTGATAGGACTTGGGCTATATGGTTCAATGTGATATTTAGCCAACCTTTCATACTTGATGGTAACCTTAGTCCCATATCTCATTCTAAACAGCATATGTGACCAATTAGTTGATATGTAACCACCTATCTTGGTTGTAAAGTCTCTTGATAAACACACAAAGAAGAAAGGTGGAAGATCTATGACACATGTCTTGGGGAACTAAAAAATTAGGACAAGCATGAAGGGTGAGACTCAAATCCTTAATGATGCCCAATGTATTAACTGAAGTTCCATCCAATTGAATTACTCCCTTCTCTAAGGGCTAATATTTTAGTCCAAGTTTATCAGCAATTTGTTTTGGCATCATAGAGCTGCTAGCTCCGCTATCCACCACGCAGTTATGAACTAATTTATCACCAATAATCACTGACACATAGAAAGGAGGTGGCTTCACTCCTTTTTCAGTCTCTATGCAAGGTTGCTTATCATTTCCCTGAGAATTATTTGTTAATACAGTCCTAACTTGGCCTTTTGGGGATTCAGACTCATCTGATAACTTAAGATTTGACAAGGCTGAACATAGAATATCCTTTTGACCTAGGGATGACTAATGAATCCCACATAGACATCGTTACTTTTGTCCTTTTCATACTATCAAGAATGTTAAAAGGAACAACTGGATTTACTTTATTATGTACCTTTACACCAGTGTGATTAGCTTGCAAGTGTGGTTGCTCTTTAACTAGGAGTTGCTGATTTCTTTGCAAATCACTAGTCATTTGAGATGTAGATGGTTCAACAGCTAATGCCTTTCCTTTGTCAGGTGCATGATCAAGCTCAAATGCTCTCTTCTTTGCTTTTGTATTAGCCACAACAGGAGAATTGTCCACATTCAACCCACAAAACTCTTCACCTTGCCAGTTGAGTAGAGTAGTATCATCTGCAAACTGATCTTAGTGTTGTGGGGATGACTCATTAGGTGCATTTTGTTGTGAGCTTGAGGCATTCTGCACCATCAATGCCTAATTGATGAGCCCATTTGAGCAAGTGGTTTGATCGTGAGGCTGATTGCAAGGGTAGCACCACTCATAATATGTTGCTAAATTGTTTTGAGTAGGAATCAAGTCTTTTACTGCACTAACAGGTGCTAGAGCATAGGCCTAAAAAGGTCTTGTGTTCACATTCTATCTTGGGCCCTGATAATTGCCTTGGTACTGCTGTTTATTCCCCTTGAATTGTTGTTGTGGACTTTGAAAAGACTGACTTGGGGCTTGATTTTGCTGTTGATAAGGCCTAGAATAGGACTGTTGCTTTTCCAAGTTCACCAACTTGTTACCAAAAGTCTATAAAAGACTTTTGATCTCTTGTAACTCATTTGATGAGCCTGAAGCCATATTTTCTTGTGTTACAACAGCTGGAAAAGGTGCAAAAGGAGGTATCTACAAGGGAATATTTGCATGATTTTTTGGGAATATAGGCATTCGTGGCCTGGGAGAAAGTTTACTAGCTTGTATTAAGCTATTTTTAGCCTTAATGGCTATTTCAAAGGCGCCTGGTAGAGACACTCCTCCCATTGACTGTATCATGATAGCTATATCACTGTTAGGAGCCCTCAAGAAGTATAAAAATGCATACTCTAGAGGTGGCCTCACTGTTGTAGGGATTCTATCCCAAGTTCTTTGGAATGTGAAGGTTGAAGTCATTCATCTGTTCTTATGGAGCCCTCTTAATTGTAGTCAATTGTTCTAATAGGGATAAGTTATCAAACCTGTCTTCAAATTGATTATGCAACTTGTCTCCAAATTCGTCCCATGTTGCAATTGAATTGACTGGTAGGCTCCTATACCATTGCACAACTCTTCCTTTCAGTGAAGCAGCTAGCAATCTTACTACAACATCTTCTTGGGTTATGTGATGGACTCCACATAATGAAGCCACATCTCGCATGTGTTCAATTGGAGTAGTTTGGTCTTCCCCAGTGAAAGTTGGCATACTCTTCAAGGTTGCCATTGGAATGCCATTATACTGTGCCAAATTCAAGGGGCTCCCTCCATTAAAAGTAACGAAGGGTTGATTCCTTAGAGTGGCCATTGGAGGTGGCTATGGTGGATTTATTGGTATCCTAGATGACACCAGAGATGAGACAGCAATGTGTGATCTTATAGATGGAGGAGTGGATTGAGTTCTTCTAGAATAAATAATTGTTCTTCCTTGCCTTTCCTCTACTTTGCCTTGTCTTCTTAGCGGTGATAGCTACAAGTATTCAAAACGGCCTGAGCTGCTTCTTGTTCTTTTCATAAACTGGAGAAGGCATTGATTTCTAGAGTTCTTCCTCTTTGTGGAATCACCAAGTATGCCAAAGGACCTCTATAAGGTATGGAATTCATTGGTTGTATACTAAACCAAAAATTCAATGGAATTTTTGTCCCACCGGGCGTGCCAAAAATTGTTGTCACCTAGAAATTGCACCCTATGCATAGAGATTGAAACTGAGCTTTCTAGAGCAACATGGGATCATTTCAAGGTTGTGGGTCACCTATAGTTGAAATGAACCTCTAGACAAGGCCGACTTCCTTTGGGTATAACCTAAGCTATTGATGCTTTGAGGGGAAAAAGGGAAGAGATGCATAAAGCAGAGGACTACACTATGGTGGTACACCGAACTAGTAAGAAATCATGAAATGGAAACAGAAAGAACATACACTTGAAAGCCTAGTTACTATTCTCAAAACAACTTCTTTTATACTTATGCATTAATCCTAACAAGTTTGACCTACATACACATCTCAGGAGGGAAAGATCAACTTCACAACCTTAAGACATAAGTGCATAATTATAAAACACAGTTAAAGATTTGCATGATCAAAAGAAAGATACAGAAATGAGAATAGTACAATCATGGACACTTGCTTCCAAGTTAAACTCTGTGTTGTATTCCAGATTCCAGTTTGAGTTACAAAAAAAACATACATCTAGTCGAGAAAGGATTGATAGAAATCACTGACTCTTCAGAGTGTGTCCTATGAACTACTTACAAAAAAGGCAAAAATTCCTTATATGCAAACTGTGTCGGCCCCTTAGGGCTTACAAAATATCAGTCCTCGGAGTAGATTTTTCCTTAGATCTTTTGACTGAATTTAATGATGCATGTTGTGTGTCCATCTCGTTGTGCGTCAGTGAAGACTTATTGCCTGAAGAACCCCTTATAATAATTTGCAGCTACCGCATTCATTTACTTCTGGTCCTTGTGTCCACCTACTGAATCCCCCTGTTGAACACCTTGAATGCTCTTGAGTCCAGAACAGATACATGTTGATTCATATTTAGTTGATTCTTTTGGCACTAGTCAAGCTGCCAACGATTTACCCATAGCTCTCCTTGATTGGCTGGGCACACTACATGCAGTCTCCTGGGTGGTCAAAAACCTCTCCTATTGAATTGCATATTAGTGAGACACTAATCGTGTCTCGCTGATGCAATTCAATCTTCTCGCAATCGTTGGTATAACATGGAGCTGTCGCTGAGAGCTCCTAATGAGCCCAAAAGATCATACCGATGTCGCCTCTGTGGTTTCCAAGACAGCCGTTTGTCGATGAGATAATTTACCGAAGGAAAAATATTACCCCGAGAACCCCCCATTGCTTTGGTAAGAGCTTGTTGATGTCACCTTGCAAGCATTTCACTTCACCGAGCTTTGCATTTCTCTCACCAAGACATTATCAAGTCGGCAGGACCTCATAGCGAGCTTCCCCTATCATACCGATATCTGATTTTGTCGCTCAGACACCATCCATTTGTCATGACCTTTTGTATACTTCCTTTTCTTTTGGCGAACTCAACATTTGGCAAGACACCCGGTGAGACCTGACGTTATCGGTGAGACACTGGCCTATCGGCCAGACCTTCTGCCAAGCTCCTTAATTTTTGATGATGAACTTTTCTCTTCGATCAGGGAGACTTTATGCCTTCGTGATCTGATTAGGATCTTGACTAATTGCATTTGAATGCTTAATGTTTACAAATCATGTAATCCAAATTACATAAACAAAATTAACACATTAATATGTGAATTGAGCAGAAATATAATTCATGCATACATTATTGAAATTATGCATTAAAAACTAAAGGTGAAAAGAACAAAATTGAGAAAGAAGAAGAGAGAGAGAGTGCAAATGATCTGATAATGGAGTTTGCCACAAACGTGACTACGTCTCCAGGTTCACTCCAATAGAGTGAGACCGATCCAATTAATCTCCAAAATTGAAATTACAATTGCACCAAGACCATTTCTTCTAGCACTTTGACAGCATAACACTACTCCAACGTACAAAAATGGCTAAAAGATCTTCTTACGATTCCTCTTCCGTATCACCTATTTCTCTTCTTCCACCCTTTTTTTTTTTTAAAGAGCTTACATCTCCCCTTTTTTATACATAAAATATTCCCAAATTGGTGAAAAACCAATTGATTTGGGAATTTCAACTTAATCCCCCTTACATAGTAAATATTTTGAAAAATCCCCCTTATCAAAACAAATCCCCTAAAAAAACAATTAAATGGTTTCTATGCCCTCTCACATATTACATTCGGGCTTTTCCTATTTCCATAAGTTACAACTAATCCTTTTAAAAGGATTATTGTTTAACAACTTAGAGGGAATTTATTAAATTAAGGAGTATTTCATTTCCAAATTTCCACAAAACCATCCAATTCCACTTGTATTTTAAAGCCATACAATATACAATGTTGGTTTGAAATTCTCATTTAAAATAGGGGATGAGTTTGGTTACGAGCTATTTACATCCCTTAAAAATAGGGATCAATTTGTTTTCAATAAAAAAACATAGCCTAAAAAATAGCATGATTTCTTTTAAAATACTGGTGATCCTCTTTTATAGGGAGAGCCACATTTTTTTCTTAAGGAAGTGATTTAATTATTAAAATGCAGGGCATGGCTGTTATTAATTTTATTTTTTTTTAAAATAAAAATTAAATAAAGCCATGTCCAACAAATTTCCACCAAATGTAACTTTGGAAAGCCACCATGTGTCACCTCATGATTCATCCATGTCAGCATGATGACGTCATTATGACGTCATCATTATACCTTCAAGTCAACCTAGTCAACTGCGAGCTTTGACCTTCCATATCTTGCACATACGAGCTCCGATTTGCACAAAACAAACCGAGGGCCCTCTTTCTTTTGTGTCGGGGAGACTTTTCCTATCAACAAGACCTATTGGCGAAGTCTATTGACATACACCAAAGACTATCCTTTCGGCGAGACCCCCCACAGATTGGTGTGACCTCCTGGCGAAAGAACCAACCTATGCCGAGAACATTTCATCTTGGTGTGACTCTACCCTTTCGGCTAGACCCTATAGCGATAGCCTCCATCCTGCCCGGTGATGTGTTTGCTTTCCCCTTGCTTGGGGAGACATCTTCACTTCAGGGAAATGTTAAGGTGAAAACACAATAGTATATTGAAGGAAATTCATGTCAGTAAGATCCCCTTCATTTTCCAAGACATCACGTAGAAACCCCTCCCCCTTGGAAAATTTATTTTCATTTTGGAGGCTCCACTGATCAGTGAGACCTTTGTCGATGACACTTTGTATGTCACCAAGACTTCTCAGTGTCGGCAGGACCTCAGGGCGATAATCTTCAACTATTAGCGAGCCCTTTCATGCTTTGGTGGGGTCTCCCTTTGATCGACAAGACCCTCTCTGTTCATCGAGATCTTTTGTCGAGCCCTTCGCCTCTTGCCGAGCTCTAATCTCTGTGAGACATTGGATTGTTGGGGAGACCTCCATAGTCGGTGGGACTCTCTCTGAATGCTTCGTTACACTAAAGGCTTCCTAAGTCAGGGAGACTTTGTGACTTCGACGAGACTCTTTGGTGAAGCTCACTTGCTTTGCTGACGTCGCATGAATTCGACGAGACTTCCCCTAATTGGTAGGACCTCCTACCAATACCCGCACACATACACTGAAAGGATTCTAATTCACTTTGTCAGCTAGACCCGATGCATTCACCGAGACTTCTCTTTGAAGAAAAGAACCTCTGCCAAACTAAAATCCTTTTGTCGCCAGGACGATGGTCGATGTCTTATCGATGGGGACCTGTAGGTGAATCCCACTCACTGTGACATCCCTGGGGTGTTGGCGACTCTGCCATTAGAAGATTTTCATGCCAAACCTAAACAAGGTGGGCTTCTTCATTGAGTTTCCTGTGACCTAGTATCAGATTCATGAATTTTTCCCTAGGTCGAATGCTCCATTTGGCCTTCTCGAACCTGTTGAACCCAATTTTCCTTTCCTGATTGAGCCTTAGGGTGAAAATTTAGGTAATAGTTACTTATATCTTTGTCTTTATTCAAGAATGTCTCAACTAAGGGTAAAAATACAAATTTACCAAAAACAACATTCTCATTGTCATAATTTTTCATATTGCTACTATTGTTTAGGGCTATATTATGTCAAATCCAGTCCAAAAATAATGGTTGTGCATTCTTCTTCTCAAAGCTCAAAATAGGTTCCAAATCCCTCTATTTTTCAATCTCCCCAAGGGGGTTTAGAACTAGAAATTTTGGCATAGCTATCATAGTATTGTGAGGGAATAAAATGTTAGAGTCTAAAGAGTGCATAGATGCACATGAAGTGGAGTTGGTGATAGCCTCTGAAGAGGTAGAGTCAACATAAATGGAAGTTGAGTTAGCTAGTGTAGACAAGTAAAATATACCAATTGACATCGTGCATCTGATCCCAACTACTAACATCATTTCGTCCTAAATCATCCCTCGGTCTAACCATTTAATCAAATCCCCTTATCTGAGTAAATTCATCAATATTCCTCTCTTAATTAAATAAATAATTTTATCTAGTTAAGTCATCTCTTCTCCATAATTAAATTAATCATCATGATCTAATTATCCCTATTTAATTAAATAATCAATTTTGTTTAATTAAATCCCTCAAATCTATTCATTAAATTAAATAAATTAAAACATTGTTTAATTTAATCTAACAATCATCTCTTTTTAATTAAATAAATCAAAATCTTTATTTGATTAATCTCTTATCACATTCTTCTCATTATTTGATTTAAATAAATTCATAAATTTGAGTCAAATAAGTCACATCATCTAATCTCCTATTAAATTAATTAACCCTTGATTAATTTAATCTCTATCATGTCCCATCCTCTAGATTTTGCAAGTTGCACATGAAAATAGATTTAATTCATTTATTAAATCCCTATTTTCCTCACAAGGCATCTTTTTGGAATATTCTCTAAGTTTGAATTCAAAAATTCCAAATAGACATGTACATCCAACAAGGCATTAACTTCATCTTACATATCCTATGTCTTGAGCCAAGTGGCACTTATTGCATTTTCCCTTCCCTCTTGCAAGTCATTTCAACAAATTTAAAATTCAAAAATAAACATTTATTGGCACAATCCGCTAAACTTGCACATCCTCCATCCACTCATAGGTTGACAAGTGGCATCTTTCCATTGGATGAATGTTAGTCCCACATTGCTCAAATTTGGACATTCATCCATCTTGGCATTCTATAAATAAAGAGCTCATATCTTCATTTTATCATCCACAAATTATGCAAAGTTACCATGCTCAAATATCTATCAAATTCCATCCATCGCCATTGAGTTCTTAGCTAGGTTTTTGTATATTTCGGCTTGGAGATCTCATTTTTCATCATCAAATTGGATCAATTGTCATCAACACATCAAGCTTGCGTCATAGGGATTGGGAAAGGGCCAATTTTCACATCAAATTGGCACCAATTCCCCCATGGGATCATATGTTTTCTCATCTAATTAGGATTGAATCTATATTTTGTTGTTTGCATTGTGTTCTTCATTATTTTCTTTCCTAATTTGGGTTTGGTGAATGGATTTCATGGGGAATCTATTTTTTAGCTTGCAATCTCTTGTTTAACTTGTTTATTCTTATTGTTTTGCAGATATTAGGACTGGGGTTCGCACATTTGGCATTAGAAGGAGGGTTGCATCTCATTCTTTATCACTTTTCTCACAAAATTTCATGTTTTTTCTTATACATAAAAAATTCCAACACTGAGAGCTCAACGTTGTTGTTTTGGTACCGTTTACTCTTTAGCGTCGCTAGATGGTGCCGCTTGAAATTCAAACTGCAACGCTGGAGTCTTCTCGCCCAAAAATTTGAATTCCAAACTCTGTCGCTTGACCTTTTTGACTCACTGGACTTTTCAAAGAAATCAAATAGTGACATTGACAAAAAGTGTGACGCAATTGAGCTCATTGTCCCTTACATAGAGTGACGTTGACTGGTAAGTGTCGCTATAGAGCACCGCTGAGAAATCAAACTGCGACGCAGTCATGGGTTGCGCCGCTGGCAGGGAGTAAAAAGTGGAAATTTAATTTTAGCACGTGCTTTTGATTAATGATCAATTTATCTTTTGTTTTCTGCTTTTTGACCTCTATGTTTTGCAAAATCTGACTGGTTTTTCATTCTTATAGGTTGGATCAAATTGAAAGCAAAAGAAGGAGAAGCATGATGATGGTATCTTACAAATTCAAAGTGTTTTTAAACACTTTAGTATTTGCTTAACACTTTTAAGAAATTGTTATCTCTTCTTTCTTAGGACACTAATCTCATTTGGGTTTAAAAAAATATTCTCAATCTTTGCAAAGGATTTAAAATGAACATTAGGACTACAACTTACTAGAGTTTGTTTTTTTGGTTACCAATTGAACAACACAACTCTCATTTGTCCTTTGGTACTTTAAAAATAATCCAATATTGTTTTGTGAGACTAAAATGAACATGTGCTATCTTGTTTTGTGAGGGCTTACTTAAACTAACTTCATTGGAAAATGACATATGCACTTCTCTCGCGCTTTATAGCAATCTTGAGAATCAAAAGGCCTTTTTCATGATTTTGGGTTGAGACAAATCAATCACCTCCACACTTCATTTTGGGTTTAAAATTGAACAAAATATTGTATGAGTGTGAATTATTTTGTTGCATGTGTTCTCCCTTTGTTTCTAAACAAGGCTTGATCGAATTATGAATAAGTTTATTTGCTTTCTTTTTATCTTAGAGGGCCTACCTTGGGGAAAAAGTACTCACCCAAGGGAATGACTCAATCAGTAACACTCTAAAGCCAAGAGTATTTCCAACCAAGATATAAATGTGGGTATTGGAGTAAATTTCAAAATCACACGATTGATTTCGACAAGATGGATCCGAAAGGGGACTCTTGTCATATGGATCAATCTCCATGAATGGAAAGTCCTTATTAAAACCCATGTTCTAGAATTTCCAAAATCCTTTGATCTATTTGTTGGTGCAAGAATGGTAGTTCTGAAGCCACCCCACACTTTTACGATCTTTTAGTAGAAATGGAAAGCATGCCATGGGAGTTTCATGGGTGTTGATGCTTGGCTGCCCCGTATAAGTGAGTGTCGTGGAGGGGAGCCAATGGGGTCAAGCATCTAACCATTCATTAAAGATAAGTGTAGTTGGACTTTTCCAATTGGGAATCCAACAAATATTGTCTTGCACATCCGTAGAGTTGTACTTATTCATGGTTTCAAAATGAATTGTTTAACCAAAAACATCTTGGAAACAAACACTTAAACATTATCATCAAAATTTCAAACCCTTTAGGAGACAAATACCATTGACTCAATCCATATGTTATTGCTTTCCCTTGGGATTCACATCCTTAGAGGTTTCTAAAGATTAGGTTACATCTCAATTTTTCTACTAGAGTTAATCAATAGGTAACCCTTGCCTTGAGTTCATCGAATTTCCACATAACATATTTTGTGGGGTTTGAAGAAATTAAGATATTGGACAACTAGTTTGAAAATTAATCAAAGAAGGTGTTTGTGGTAAAATAAAGTCATTAAGAAAACAGGAAAAAATTAACTATCACATGTGTTGAAACCTCATGATTTCCAAAAAGGTCAAGATCCCAAAACCAAAATCCTTAAGTCAAAGTTCAAAGTTTAAAAATCACACTCAAAAGATCATCAAGAAATACAAAAGAAAGTGCAATCAAAGGCAATACATCAAGATAATAAAAAATTTCACAAGGTTCTATACGCTCATCCCTTTGAACAATCCTGAAATGTATGCTCAATTTGAACCACTTCTTGGTTAGAGAGGTCTATAGAAGCATTACATATTCTTCAATACCTAGGTCTAGGCAAACAAAATGTCTTTTTTAGGTTCATCTTAGGGTCAAAGGAAATCAAAAATATTTGTCACCCATCCTCTAAACATCAACATAAAAAATCATCTCACCATCACCTTTTGTGAAGTCTTTAAATTATCCTCCATGCTAGGATTTTTTTGAAAAAATCATCATCAAATATTTGAGACAAAATCCTTGAAACCATTATCAAAATCCTCTTTGGCTAGGTATGTGTGGATACATCCTTTTGCATATGCTTAGTCAAAATTATAAAACCATCTTGTTTAGTTAGGTATATATAGATGCATCATTCTTCATATGCTTGACTAAATTATCATCTTGTTTGAATAGGTGTGGGTAGATGCATCCTTCTTCCTATATGTATTCAAATTGTCATCCTTTGAGAAAATATGTCCCTTAGATAAATCATCCAACATCTTAGTGTCCATTTGTTCAACATCAAAAAAATCAAAATCAGGGACAATCTCAAAAGGAAAATCAAAATCCAAAAATATATCCAAAAATCCTAAGAGTCTACCATTCCCCTCAAGATTTATCAAAAGATCATCCACATAATCCATCTCTTACATCATTATCATATCACATTTTGATCCTCGGGATATCAAAAAAAATTCTCTTTTGTGCATAAAGTAAAGATAAATCTAAGGAATTAAGAGATTCATCTCCCATATTCTAGAAAAGTGATCCTTGTTCATGGTTCAAACTAGATCTCAACACAAGAAGAGCATGGAAGCCAACAAAGAAACACCTGCTTCAAGTGATCTAAGCCAAACAAATGTTGAAATGAATCCCACTGAATCAAGCAATCCTTTGTTTATCTCATCATCCCAAAACCCATAAGAGGAAAACCAAGGGGAAGATCTTACCTTTGGGATGTCTCATGAGGAAATAACTGAAATGCTCCAAAATCTAGAAAACCATAAAATCATCAACATCATGATGAGGCTTAACCCTTTACTATACATGCTTGAACTAGCAAAACAAGGGGCCAAATTACCTTCGGATTTCGATGTGAGTACCATAGTGGAGACATCTTTACCACCAATCTCATCCACCATCCCCATCTCATCTACACCCCCATCCCAAAATACCACTCAAAACATTCCGCAAATCATGACATCTTTTGCTCCATCCCAACCCAATGTTAATAAGGGAAATGCATTTCTTAATGCTATTCAAACACACCCCCTTGTTAATAATAAAAACTTGGATGCAAATACCATCTTGGAACAAAACATGCCCAAAAACCCATTACATAAGAATGATCCTCCCACTTTCCATCATGATCCATCATCATGATTCTTCCACACAACACCTCAAACTTCTCTCCTCACAAATTCGCAAGAGGAAGGAGACATGTTCGGACTAGTGAGCATTTTTGACACCACAACATTTTTTCAAGAACCCACACCCCTCACATTTCCACCTCATCCACCATTACCATCATCATCGACACCACTCCTTGGCTTAGGGCTTCCCCCTCTACCAACTATCAATCAAACCAACATCCCAAATATCAATCAAAGCATTATGCCAAATGCTCAAAACTCGTCATCGATATCACAACAACATATGGAAATGACACAAGCAATCACGACATCATCAACTAGCCCCCTAACATCATAAAGCATGGTCTTTCAAGGGCTAACCACATCAAAGACACCATCCATCACTCAAAACACCAACATAACATCATCGCTCACCACAAACGCCATTCCAAATCCACCACTACCCCCACCACCACCAACTTCCACGACATCAAGCCAATACAACATGGCATTACAAGCTGCTTTTCAAAGGAGGTTCCAACAAGTGCAAAAAGAAAAAGTTGTACAATTAGTTGTTCAACAAGCTGCTCAAACAACCCAAGCCACATTACAAGTGCAATAGGTCGCACAAGCCCAAGCTTTATTGCACCAACAACAACAACAAGCCACTCAAGCTACTCAAGCCGCCTAAGCCGCATTATAAGCACAAAAGGCTGCTCAAGCAAAAATTCTATTACAACAACAAGCGGCACAAGCACAAGCCCAAGCACAAGTAGAGCAAGCACAAGCTCAAGCTCAAGAAAATTCCCAATATCAAGCACAACACGCACAAGCACAGGCACAACTTCTTGTACAAAAACAAGCAGCACAAATGCAAGCTTACTAGCAAGCAATAAAGAAATATCAAGACCAGCAAGAGGCAGCCCAATTGGCAGCCCAACAAAAAATGTTGTTGGAACAACAACAATCCCAACAACAAGCATTGTTGGAACAACAACAAGCACAACAACAAACATTGTTGGAACAACAACAAGCACAATAGAAAGCACAAATCTTAGTGCAACAACAACAAGATCAACAACAAATGTTATTCATACAGCAATAGGTGGAGGCATACTTGTTGATGTGTTTTTTATGCACTTTTCAACATAGGCAGTGCGTAGGTGCACTACCTCTCTTAAAAGACAATCTTCCACAATCAGATTGCAGAACACTATCCCAAGGTCTCTAATGTCAGGTCTTGACAGTGCTTGGAATATCTCAATTGTTTTATGTGATTTGCTAGAATCACAAGGTGGTCTTACGGATGAATTACAAAGCATGGAAGTTGGGTTTACAAATACAATTTCAAAGTGTTGAAAGTGAATGAACAATGGCTGTCCACTCAAAACAGCAAGTTGAAATTCATCAAGTTCATCTGATTTAGCTTCATGGTGATGCTTTGGGTCTTACTCTAACCAAGGATTAAAATAAACAACAAAAGGAGAAAGGTTACAAAAGATATTCTAATCCTAAGCTACGAATTAATAGTAACAATGGTGGTTGCTAAAGTAGACAGGCTTCCTGAACTGGGTTTTGCTTGGCCAAGAGAAACCTACAGTTGCACAAAACTAGTGCAATCTTCTAAGGACTGCAGATTTTCAGATTACACACACACATCATGCACATGTAATTGAAGTAAGTTGCAGCAATGAAGTAATGAGCTCAGACTAGCTTTGCAAAGTGACTAATCATCAATGAACCACAAATATCATGAGCTAGAAATCCATCAAATACTAAAAAAACAATCACCATCACCACTTCCATTCAAAAAACTAACACCTAAACTAATAGGGAAGTTGAACCATGCATGCAAGATGAGAAAAATCAAATAGAACATCCATAAACTCATGCAATGTTGTCTTCTATTACTGCAAATACTTTTTACAATAGCTCTCCAACCCTTACAAATGAGGGGCAAGCCCCTATTTATAGTTTTCCAAAACCCAAATAAATGGCCAGGATTCAATTACATCGAATGGCCCATATTTGATTTACAATAGGGTTTCACCTACCCCACAATATTTAGCAATTTAAAATACATTCCTTATCTTTTCTCTGTTTTGTCATCTAGTGCCAGTCACTCTAGCAATTTTCTCATTTAGCTGATTGCCCTTTTTCACTGTAGCAAAAACTACCTGAAAGTTGTCTTCTTACTTGATGTTTTTGCAATGTTCTTCCTTTGATCAAATGATCCCATCAACGATTGGCATCAATGGATTGGTGGCCCCTAATTCGGGCAGAAAGCTCCTTAGAAATCATCATCATCTAGAAAAAGGTAGGACAACTCCCTCAATGGGCCTCTCCGATAGACCTGTAGAAGGCTTCTTGACTCCTGCAAGCACGAAGTGTCGTAAGTGCATTTATACGCGAGTTAAGGAAAATGTCAGTCAAACCTACAAATTCCCTATTAGATCCATCAATGCATCATCAAAAGATCTTGATATTCATATTTGGAGCTCATTTGGGCTATAAATATTAATGCATGCTTTAAGGGTGCGAGTGTCAGAGGGCGGAAAGACGACAGAAAAAAGCCAGAAGGCAGAAAATAGACGGAAGTCAAAACAGTCAGGAAGAAAGCGGGCCCCCGGATGTTCAAAACAACCAGGAAGGAGGCAAGCTTCGGGATGTTTAAAACAGCTGGGAAGGAGGTAGGCTCTCAGATGTTCAAAATAGCCAAGAAGAAGGGAGGCTCCTGGATGTTCAAAACAACCAAGGAGGGATGGACTCCCGAAAACGGCCACGGAGGGCTTGGGTTCCGGAGGCCGGGAAGGAGATGGCTACTGGATGTTCCAAACAATGAAAGGGGGACAGACTTCTAGAAATAGCCATGGAGGACCCAGGTTCCGGAGGCTGAAAGGGAGGTGGCCGCTGGATGTTCCAAATAGCTAAAGGGGGATGGACTTCCGGAAATGGCCATGGAGGACCCGGGTTCTGGAGGCCAGAAGGGAGGTGGCCGCCGGATGTTCCAAAACAGTCACGGAGAGGCGGAGTCTCGTAAATGGACATGGAAGGGCTGAGCTCTGGAGGCTGGAAGGGAGGTGGTTGTCGGATGTTCCAAAACGGCCATGGAGAGGTGGAGTCCCGGAGATGGCCACGGAGGGAGCGGGCTCCGGAGGCCAAAAGGGAGGTGGCCGCCGGATGTTCCAAAACAGCCACGGAGAGGCGGAGTCCCAGAAACGGCAACGGAGGGGCCGGGCTCTGGAGGCTAGAAGAGAGGTGGCCACTAGATGTTCCAAAACGGCCACGAAGAGGCGGAGTCTTGGAGACGACCATGGAGGGGTCGGGCTCCGAAGGCCGAAAGGGAGGTGGTCGCTAGATGTTTCCAAAACAGCAAAAGGGAGACAAAGTTCCGAAACCACCGAAACTTAACAGAACATTGACAAAATCTTGGCAGTTCATTTACGCACTTCAAACACATCCCGGATCCAAAAAAGGTTGCCCCAAAAGTCAAAAATGAGGAAACGGGAGCAACGGGGGTCTGCGGATGTTTCTAAATAGCCGAGGAAGGGAATTCCGAAGGGAAAGTTCTGAAACCATCAAAACTTAACAGAACATTGACAAAACCTTGGCAATTCATTTACACACTTCAAACACATCCCCGATCCAAAAAAAGTTTCCCCCAAAGTCAAAATTGAGGAAATGGGAGTGACGGGAGTCCACGGATGTTTCCAAATAGCCAAGGAGGAAGGGAATTCCAAAGGGAAAGTTCTGAAACCATCGAAACTTAATGGAACGTTGACAAAACCTTGGTAGTTCATTTATACACTTCAAACACATCCCAGATCCAAAAAAGGTTGCCCCCAAAGTCAAAAATGAGGAAATGGGAGCAACAGGGGTCTGCGAATGTTTCCAAACAACCAAGGAGGAAGGGAATTCTGAAGGAAAAGTTTTGAAACCATCGAAACTTAACGAAACGTTGATGAAACCTTGGCAATTCATTTATGCACTTCAAACACATCCTTGATCCAAAAAAGGTTGCCCCCAAAGTCAAAAATGAGGAAACGGGAGTGACGGGGGTCTGCGGATGTTTCCAAACAGCCAAGGAGGAAGGGAATTCTGGAGGGAAAGTTCTGAAACCATTGAAACTTAACGGAACATTGACGAAACCTTGGCAATTCATTTACGCACTTCAAACACATCCTTGATCCAAAAAAGGTTGCCCCCAAAGTAAAAAATGAGGAAACGGGAGCGACAGGGCTCTGCAGACGTTTCCAAATAGTGAAGGAGGAAGGGAATTCTGGAGGGAAAGTTCTGAAACCATCGAAACTTAATGGAACATTGACGAAACCTTGGCAATTCATTTACACACTTCAAACACATCCCCTATCCAAAAAGGTTGCGCCCAAAGTCAAAATTGAGGAAATGAGAGCAACGGGGGTCCACGGATGTTTCCAAACAACCGAGGAAGGGAATTCTAGAGGGAAAGTTTTAAAACCATCGAAACTTAATGGAACATTGAAGAAACCTTGGCAATTCATTTATGCACTTCAAACACATCCTGGATCCAAAAAAGGTTGCCCCCAAAGTAAAAAATGAGGAAACAAGAGCAATAGGGGTCTGCAAATGTTTCCAAACAGCCGAGGAAGGGAATTCTGGAGGGAAAGTTGCGAAACCATTGAAACATAATAGATTGTTGACGAAACCTTGGAAATTATTTTATGCACTTCAAACACATCCCTGATCCAAAATAAGTTTCCCCCAAAGTCAAAAATAAGGAAACGGGAGCGACGGGGGTCTGTGGATGTTTCCAAACAGCCAAGGAGGAAGGGAATTCCAGAGGGAAAGTTCTGAAACCATCGAAACTTAACAGAACATTGACCAAACCTTGGTAATTCATTTACGCACTTCAAACACATCCCCAATCCAAAAAAGGTTGCCCCCAAAGTCAAAAATGAGGAAACGGGAGCGACGGGGGTCCACAAATGTTTCCAAACAGCCAAGGAGGAAGGGAATTCTAGAGGGTAAGTTCTGAAGCCATCAAAACTTAACGGAACGTTGATGAAACCTTAGAAGTTCATTTACGTACTTCAAACACATCCTGGATCCAAAAAAGGTTGCCCCCAAAGTCAAAAATGAGGAAACGGGAGCGACGAGGGTCCGCGGATGTTTCTAAATAGCCAAGGAGGAAGGGAATTCCAGAGGGAAAGTTCTGAAACCATCAAAATTTAACGAAACATTGACGAAACCTTGGTAATTCATTTACACACTTCAAACACATCCCTGATCCAAAAAAGGTTGCCCCCAAAGTCAAAAATGAGGAAACGAGAGCGACAGGGGTCCACGGATGTTTCCAATTAGCCAAGGAGGAAGGGAATTCCAGAGGGAAAGTTCTGAAACCATCGAACTTAACAGAACGTTGATGAAACCTTGGCAATTCATTTAAGCACTAGGAACACATCCCAAATCCACCCAAAAGTTAGCCCCAAAGTCAAAGTTGTAGAAATAGGAGCGACAGGGGTCCACAGATGTTTCCAAATAGCAGGAACAAGACAAAAGGCAGAAAGGGGACGGGTGACTTTATTTCTCTGTGGATTTCAATACCCTAAGTAGGTGAATTTGGTCAAGGGGATTTGATCGTTTGATGGCACATGACCAATTTGGGCTTGGATATGGGGCACGCAAAACAAGACAAGAGCAAAACAACCTGTCGGAAGAAAAAAAAAAAAAAGTGGGTCCCTGCCTACGACAGGGCATGTGTGCAAAACATGCACAACAAATGGCGACTCACTGGGGAAATACTCTAGAGTATTTTGATGACAAACTAGAATTACGAACCCAGAATCTCTGGTTCCAACCTTCATGCTAGGGAAAACAAACCAGACGCCCAACCAAAGGATGAAAACCACTAGCCAACCCAACCTTTAGTATGTTGAAAAATCCAAGTGTGTGTAATTGCATTAATTCCCATCGTTCAGGTTCTACAAGAACCCAAGCTCCGTTAAGTTAAGCTACGTAGTTTATTCCAATTCCAAAAGCATCTGGGACATTGCCTTGCTGCCAGTCAGGCGTCCATAGCCCCGACGAGGTTGTCACTGTGATTCTCCCGAACATTGCTCTACTACCAGTCGGGCGTCCATAGCCCCAGTAGAGTTGTTCGAATACCCCTAAAAAGTTGAATTTTCTCTTTCTTTTAATTTTCAATGTTTTCTTTATTTCTTTCTTTTCTCTTTTCAGCTCTTTTATTTGAACCTGCAAGTATTGAAGCTCACGCTCAGGGCTGAGAATCATAGTGGCGCTGAAGCAAAATTTTAGATTTTTCACTTAACTAGACTTCAAAAAAGGCCTTATAGTGACCGTCGAATTCTTAAAATGTGTAAGAGCTGTAATATTTCAGAATAAGTTGGAGTCAGACTAAACCAACAACTTATCCTCTTTGAATCAAACACCTAGATCACTTGAAACTAACAGAAGACCTTCACCATCCACTCTGAAGACTTGATTAGAGTTTGACAAATAAATACATAGAACAACCCCAGACGATAAGTATGGTTGTTGTGCGCACATATGTGCTCAGCTAAAAGCAGAGGGACCCTAAGCAAAGCAGCAACAAAGTGAAAGCAAACAAGAAGAAAATGAAGCAAGCAACCTACATCAAACCAACTAACCTAAGGAAAGTAGGAAAGCAGAGTATTTACAGGAAACCTATACTACTCAAAAACGAGTTATGTACAAAGATATTTACAAAGCACAATGTTCAGGCATGACAAACCAACATTAACATTCATTGGATTTCGTAATGCATGCAAGAGCAAACAGGCAATCTTTATCATTCTTAACCATGCAAACTTTTCTTTATATTTTGAAAAAAGAAATTCAATGTTGCAGCACTCAAGTTCAATCACATCATCATGAAAAATCAGCAATTGAGGAGGCTCGCCAAACCCATGGTTAATCCATAAGCAGGTTTGTTTTCCCTCATTCCCATAATCAAAATAATAAGTGCAGTTATGAGAAATAATAGGGGCAAAGAATGATAGAACCTGGATGTCACCACACGGATGTGGCAGTGTTGGATAGTCAAGAGCAAGCATAACATCCTTGATCATTGCATTGGCAGTGTCGAGCGGGTGCGTTGGAGGGTGCAACACTTCAGACATTAAGCTGGCATAAGGCTGGGAGGATGGGGCAGCAAACAGCTCTTTCAATCTACCAATGGGACCCACAACCTCCACTAGTTGTTCCTCGAGAAAGTACACCTCATCTGCCTGGGTTTCCATTGCCAAAACCTCTTCTTGATTACTGTCTTCAAGGGGCAGCATGCTATCCCATCTCCTTTCCCAGGTGTCAGCCTTATTTTCATGATGTTCAGTGTCATGGGATGATGATATACACGAATCTATCATATTGTAGCCATCTGAATATGAGGGAGGATCAACAACAATCAAGGAAAAATAACTACCAGTTAAGTAGTGTAGTTGATCGAGCATGTCGTGTCTATTGGCAGCCATCAAAATACCTCCACCTTTATTTTCTTCCATTTTTTGTTCATGCATCTCATCATGACGTTCACTCGTTTCCTCTTGCTCACTATCACTGTAAATGGAGAAGGAGCTCCTCTCCCAATCTGGAAACTCTAGTGCATCACTATTCGGGGGCTCAAAGAGCATGTATTCATCACTACTGTCTTCTAGGATGTGCTCTTCCTCAGCATGAGCATACCTCCGTAGTGCAGCTCCCAATGGAAAGAATTCATCAATTGATGGCACCTCATCAAGGGGACCAAAGTCTACTACACAATTTCCCTCCAAGGGCTCGGCATAAAGCCTACCATCCATGGCACACAACTGCTCTTCAAGAGGAAGAACTTCTTGATGACTAGTGGATAGCATTCCCACTTGATCTACTTCATCACTCAAAAGTCTGAGACTATATTGTTGTCCTTATTCTATTGTTGCCCCAAAATCCTCTTGAGGTTCTCCTTCAACTGAGTTGTCACGTGGCTCTGGCTCTTGGTCTTCTACTTTGATATGGGCAGCAAGTAGAGGAGGTCGGGTATTTGGTTGTCTTGCTTGTTCTTTGACTTGTTTCATGGCTTCTTGGCACATTTCACATGCGAACTCTGAGTGTGATGAATCATGAAGTCTGCACCAATTTGGCAATAGTAACACCTCCAAATTGACTTGGTATTTCAGCTCTGACCAATCCTTTGCTAATCTGGAGACTAGTTGGTCATATCTCTCCATGATCGGGTCCTCATCATCACTTGGGAGAGAAGTTGGATGGCAAACAGCTGTGGCGAGTGGTTGCTCCCACTCCTCCAAACTTTCATTATTAGATTCTCAATCAATTTTGTTTATGAAGGAGAGGTCTTCAGACCTAATTTTGCTTATCCTTTGACCATCTCCTTCTACTGCCCCAAGGCTTTTAGCCTCTTCTTCTTCTTGATTTTCAGCATTTGTGTTGGCTATCCTAGCATATGCTGCTGCAAATTCTGTTAATTCATCTTCAATTATCATTCGTTCCTCTTCTTGAGTGGAGGACTTCTCTTCTTCAATGGAGGGAAAGTCTACTAAACTGGTTACAATCAAATTTTCATCAATGCACTTTGCTGTCCCAAGAATTTTAGCTCCTCCCCCTTGGTTTTCATTTTCTATGTCTACTATCCCAACACCAACTTGTGTCCAACTAGTTGGTTTATCTTCAAGGTGTTGTCCTACAAATGTTGACAACTCTTCTGCCTCATGGGATGAATTCTCCTCATTGAGAGTTGGTTGCTCCAACTTGTTCGAACAACCCTTGGCTTGAGCGATGATGTTGTCACATGATGGGCGCGTAAATTCTGAATGTGGTGCATTGTGAAATCTACACCAACTCCCCATTAGTACTTCCTCCAATCTTGGTCCATCCTTGCTGCTCAAATGTTCCTGGATTAGCTCCTTAAATTCCTTGACTGCCATGGTTGTCAAATCTTCCTCTAGGTCTGCAAGGGCTAAAGGCAGATAGATTTCCCATAAAGGGATTTCTCCTTGCAAGACCTTTTCAATTCTACTCAAAAAAGTCAAACATCCCAGCTCATTGTGTCTATGAGTGCAATGGATCCGACATCTATCTGCCAATGCAAATTGCTGCAATGGCTTCTTCAGTCTCTTGTTCAAATTTGCATGCAGTTGAGTGATGTCAATTTGTGCATGCTACTCCATTTTGACTCAGCTTCTACTTGCCTTCAAAATTTTCTAATTTTTAGCATTAAAAGAGATCTCCCTATCTCAAATTTCTTATTTGAAAGTTCTCTTTTCGATTTCCAACTTTCAACTTTGTAGCCTCAACATGTTATGCCCTCCTTCTAGCGCCAGTTCTGTTGATGTGTTTTTTATGCACTTTTCAACACAGGCAGTGCATAGGTGCACTACCTCTCTTGAAAGACAATCTTCCACAATCAGATTGCAGAACACTATCCCAAGGTTTCTAATGTCAGGTCTTGACAGTGCTTGGAATATCTCAGTTCTTTTATGTGATTTGCTAGAATCACAAGGTGGTCTTACGGATGAGTTACAAAGCATGGAAGTTGGGTTTGCAAATGTAGTTTCAAAGTGTTGAAAGTGAATGAACAGTGGCTGTCCACTCAAAATAGCAAGTTGAAACTCATCAAATTCATTTGATTTAGCTTCATGGTGATGCTTTGGGTCCTACTCTAACCAAGGATTAAAATAAACAGCAAAAGGAGAAGGGTTAAGAAAGCTATTCTAATCCTAAGCTAGGAATGAACAGTAACAATGGTGGCTGCTAAAGTAGACAAGCTTCCTAAACTGGGTTTTGCTTGGCCAAGAGAAACCTACAGTTGCACAAAACTAGTGCAATCTTCTAAGGACTGCAGATTTTCAGATTACACACACACATCATGCACATGTAATTGAAGTAAGTTGCAGCAATGAAGTAATGAGCTTAGACTAGCTTTGCAAAGTGACTCATCATCAATGAACCACAAAAAGTATGAGCTGAAAATCCATCAAATACTGAAACAACAATCACCATCACCACTTCCATTCAAAAAAACTAACATCTAAACTAATAGGGAAGTTGAACAATGCATGCAAGATGAGCAAAATCAAATAGAACATTCATAAACTCATACAATGTTGTCTTCTATTGCTGCAAATATTTTTTACAATAGCTCTCCAACCCTTACAAATGAGGGGCAAACCCCTATTTATAGTTTTCCAAAGCCCAAATTAATGGCCAGGATTCAATTACATCGAATGGCCCATATTTGATTTACAATAGGGTTTCACCTACCCTACAATATCTAGCAATTTAAAATACATTCCTTGTCTTTTCTTTATTTTTTCATTTAGTGCCAATCACTGTAGCAATTTTGTCATTTAGTTGATTGCCCTTTTTCACTATAGCAAAAACTGCTTGAAAGTTGTCTTCTTACTTGATGTGTTTGCAGTGTTCTTCCTTGGATCAAATGAGCCCGTCGACAATTGGCATCAATAGATTGGTGGCCCCTGATTCGGGCAGAAAGCTCCTTAGAAATCATCATCATCTGGGAAAAGGTAGGACAACTCCCTCAATAGGCCTCTTCGATAGACCTGCAGAAGGCTTCTTGACTCTTACAAACACGAAGTGTCATAAGTGCATTTATATACGAGTTAAGGAAAATGTCAGTCAAACCTACAAATTCCTTGTTAGATCCATCAATGCATCATCAAAAGATCTTGATATTCATATTTGGAGCTCATTTGGGCCATAAACATTAATGCATGCTTCAAGGGTGTGAGCGCCAAAGGGCAAAAAGACGGTGTAGGAAAGCTAGAAGGCAGACAGTGGATGGAAGCCAAAATAGCTGGGAAGAAAGCAGGCCCCTGGATGCTCAAAACAACCGGGAAGGAGGCAAGCTCCCAGATGTTCAAAATAGCCAGGAAGGAGGTAGGCTCCTAGATGTTCAAAACAGCCAGGAAGGAGGAAGGCTCCCAGATGTTCAAAATAGCCAGGAAGAAGGGAGGCTCCCAGATGTTCAAAACAACTAAAGAGGGACGAACTTCTGGAAATAGCCACGGAGGGCCCGGGTTCTAGAGGCTAGGAAGGAGATGGACGCCAGATGTTCGAAACGGCCAAAGGGGGACATACTTCTGGAAAAGGCCACGGAGGACCTGGGTTTCGGAGGCCAAAAGGGAGGTAGTTGCTGGATATTCCAAATAGCCAAAGGGGGACGGACTTCCAGAAACGGCCACGGAGGACCCAGGTTCCAGAGGCCGGAAGGGAGGTGGCTGCCAAATGTTCCAAAACAGCCACGAAGAGGCAGAGTCTCAGAAACGGCCACAGAGGGGCTGGGCTCCGAAGGCTGGAAGGGAGGTGGTCGCCGGATGTTCTAAAATGGCTACAAAGAGGCAGAGTCCGAGAAACAGCCACGGAGGGGCTGGGCTCCAGAGGCCGGAAGGCAGGTGGCCGCTGGATGTTTCCAAAACAGCTAAGGGGGGATGAAGCTCTAAAACCACCGAAACTTAACAGAACATTGACGAAACCTTGGCAGTTCATTTATGCACTTCAAACACATCCTGGATCCAAAAAAGGTTACCCCCAAAGTAAAAAATGAGGAAACGAGAGCGAGAGCGGTCCGCAGATGTTTCCAAACAGCTAAGGAGGAAGGGAATTCTGGAGGGAAAGTTTCAAAACCATCGAAACTTAACGGAACACTGACGAAACCTTGACAATTCATTTACGCACTTCAAACACATCCCCGATCCAAAAAATGTTGCCCCCAAAGTCAAAATTGAGGAAACAAGAGCGACAGGGGTCCACGGATGTTTCCAAATAGCTGAGGAAGGGAATTCTGGAGGGAAAGTTCTAAAACCATTGAAACTTAATGGAACGTTGATGAAACCTTAGTAGTTCATTTATGCACTTCAAACACATCCCGGATCCAAAAAAGGTTGCCCCCAAAGTAAGAAATGAGGAAACGAAAGTGATAGGGGTCCGCGGATGTTTCCAAACAGCCAAGGAGGAAGGGAATTCCGAAGGGAAAGTTTCGAAACCATCGAAACTTAACATAATGTTGATGAAACCTTGGCAATTCATTTACGCACTTCAAACACATCCCTGATCCAAAAAAGGTTGCCGGAAAAGTCAAAAATGAGGAAACAAGAGCAATGGGGGTCCGCAGATGTTTCCAAACAGCCAAGGAGGAAGGGATTTCCGAAGGGAAAGTCTCGAAACCATCAAAACTTAACGGAACGTTGATGAAACCTTGTCAATTCATTTACACACTTCAAACACATCCCTGATCCAAAAAAGGTTGCCCCCAAAGTCAAAAATGAGGAAATGGGAGCAACGGGGGTCCGCGAATGTTTCCAAACAGCCAAGGAGGAAGGGAATTCCGGAGGGAAAGTTCTAAAACCATCGAAACTTAACGAAACATTGACGAAACCTTGGCAATTCATTTATGCACTTCAAACACATCCTCGATCCAAAAAAGGTTGCCCCCAAAGTCAAAAATGAGGAAACGGGAATGACGGGGGTCTGTGGATGTTTCCAAACAGCCAAGGAGGAAGGGAATTCTGGAGGGAAAGTTTTGAAACCATCGAAACTTAATAGAACGTTGATGAAACCTTAGCAATTCATTTATGCACTTCAAACACATCCCCGATCCAAAAAAAGTTGCCCCCAATGTCAAAATTGAGGAAACGGGAGCGACGGGGGTCCACGAATGTTTCCAAACAGCCAAGGAGGAAGGGAATTCTGAAGGGAAAGTTCTGAAACCATCAAAACTTAATGGAACATTGACGAAACCTTGGCAGTTCATTTATGCACTTCAAACACATCCTGGATCCAAAAAAGGTTGCCCCCAAAGTCAAAAAAGAGGAAACGGGAGCGACAGGGGTCTGCAGATGTTTCCAAACAGCCAAGGAGGAAGGGAATTCCAAAGGAAAAGTTGTGAAACCATTGAGAATTAATAGGTTGTTGAGGAAACCTTGGAAATTCATTTACGCACTTCAAACACATCCCTGATCCAAAAAAGGTTGCCCCCAAAGTCAAAAATGGGGAAATGGGAGCGACGGGGGTCCGTGGATGTTTCCAAACAGCCAAGGAGGAAGGGAATTCCAGAGGGAAAGTTTTGAAACCATCAAGACTTAATGGAACATTGAAAAAACCTTGGAAATTCATTTACGCAATTCAAACACATCCCCGATCCAAAAAAGGTTGCCCCCAAAGTCAAAAATTAGGAAACAGGAGCGACGGGGGTCTGCGGATGTTTCCAAACAACCAAGGAGGAAGGGAATTCCAGAGGGAAAGTTCTAAGACCATCAAAACTTAACGGAACATTGATGAAACCTTGGAAGTTCATTTATGCACTTCAAACACATCTCGGATCCAAAAAAGGTTGCCCCCAAAGTCAAAATTGAGGAAACAGGAGCGACGGGGGTCTGCGGATGTTTCCAAACAGCCAAGGAGGAAGGGAATTCTGAAGGGAAAGTTTTGAAACCATCAAAACTTAATGGAATGTTGACAAAACCTTGGCAATTCATTTACGCACTTCAAACACATCCCCGATCCAAAAAATGTTGCCCCCAAAGTCAAAAATGAGGAAACGGGAGCGACAAGGGTCTGTGGATGTTTCCAAACAGCTAAGGAGGAAGGGAATTCTGGAGGGAAAGTTTTGAAACCATCAAAACTTAATGGAACATTGACAAAACCTTGGCAATTCATTTAAGCACTAGGAGCAAATCCCAAATCCACCAAAAATTTGGCCCCAAAGTCAAAATTGTGGAAACGGGAGTGACAGGGGTTTGCAGATGTTTCCAAACAGCAAGAACAAGACAAAAGGCAAAAAGGGGACGGGCGACTTTATTTCTCCACGGATTTCAATACCTTAAGTAGGTGAATTTGGTCAGGGGTATTTGATCGTTTGATGGCACATGACCAATTTGGGCTTGGATATGGGGCACACAAAACAAGACAGGAGCAAAGCAACCTATCAGGAGAAAAAAAAAGGGATCCCTGCCTACAGCAGGGCGTGTGTGCAAAACATGCACAACAATACCTAGCTCAGCAAAACATACAAATACCATCAAAAAACACACCAAACAACCCACTCATCCAACCCACAATCGAAACACCTCAAATCACCTTCATCCCACCCCCTAATCTACAAAATGACATAACGACACAAATCAGGTTGCTCTCGCAACAAGTGCTTGATCTTCAATCAGGGTGAACCACAAAGACACCAAGCAACTTATGTCCCTATCCATTTGAGAGAAGCCTAGTGATGAAACCATTCCCCAAGGTATTTGAGATCCCTAAATTTGACAAATATCATGGGACAGGAAACCCTGAAGATCACATCAAGGAATTCCAAGTTCATTGCATGGAAGTCGCATACGATGATACTTATCTAATGTGTCTATTTCCTAGGATTTTGGTTGGCCATGCAATGGAATGGTTTTCTCACCTACCCATAGGCATTAGAACATTCCAAGAAATTATAGACACATTCATTAAAAATTATGCATGCAATATCTCAATGGATGTTAGTTTAGAAGAACTCTCGGCTCTAAAGCAAGGTAAGAATGAATCATTCACTTCATTCTTACAATGATGGTGATCCAAGGCCAATCAGAGCAAGTGGACAGAAGTTTGCACCATCATAGCCAACCTTGACAGACTCTTGGCATTTCATCGCAAGGTTCAAGGGATAACCACATATGACCAGTTTATCCCCAAGGCACTCAGTATCAAATGAGCCCTCATAACACAACCTACAAGATCAACTTCATGCTCCGAACAACAAAACAACCACCCACCCTCCAATTATAACAATAAACCTCACACGTGGGCAAGGAACAAAAATGTTACTAATGATGGTGTCATCGATGCCAAAGTTGTCATTAGTGACCCTCGGCAAAACACACCCACACCAAAAATTCAAATCAATCATCAAACAACACAACAACCAAACCATAATCCGGCAATCAACAATCTCAATGATCAAAGGGGACCACCACAATGGAACAAGAATTACCTCAAATGAAAATGCATTGCTTTGGGGGAACCATTAGAAGTCAACATGAAAAATTTGATAGATGAAAAACTCATCAAGGCCCCTACCTTTCAGAATTACCAAAAACTCATCGATAAAATAATTATAAATATGGAACAACCTACAGGAAACCAAGATCTTAAGATATACACGAATTCAATGCCTAATCATGGCAACAAAGGGAATAGAAATGATAAAGGGAAAGGCACCCAAAAAAATGTAAATCATGTGTATGAAATAGTCATTGCATCCTTAGATGAAAAATTCATGGTCATCACTATCAAAGGTGCCCATGCCGATTGTGGAGTCACCACAAGAGGCAAAAAAGTCACCATCGTAGGATCATCCTAGCAAAATAGAGTCCCTACATCTAGATCTGTCCCTAATGGCTATAATGTCCTAGAGCAACTCAACATAATGCCAACACAAATCTCCATCATGGAGTTGCTAAAAATCTCATCTGACCATAGGAAGATCCTTAAGGTAGCATTGGATTCATCCACTGTCCCTGCAAATCTCGATGTTGAACAATTCCAAGCTATGGTTAGAAATATCATTATGCCAAATTTCCTCACATTCTATGACCAGGATTTCCCCACTCAACCATCTCACAATTGTGTGCTTCACCTAGAAGTCATATTACACAAGAGCAAATTCAAAAGGTTCTTGGTGGATGGAGGTGTGGGTTTGAATATATGTTCTCTCAGCCTCATCAAACAATTGAAAATCCCAGAGGATTCTATTGACAAAGGAAAGGGCATCACAATAAGAGCATATGACAATCAAGAAAGAGTGTCCCAAGGCATGATCAAACTCCCCATTCAAGTAGGGCCGACTCTCATGGAAACCACTTGTCAAGTCTTGGACCTTGACTTTCCATATAACATCCTTCTGGGACATCCATAGATTCATACAATGAAGGCAGTAGCATCAACTTTCCATCAATGTGTGAAATTCACACATGAGGGACAAGAATTTACCATCCACAGAGATCTCAAACCCTTCTCTTATTGCAAAATCCTTGAAGCAAAATATTATAAAATCCCCCAAGTATCAAAAAATGATGAGGGCCCATCCACACCATACATCAATCCCACCACCCTTGCATCCACTTCTGAGATAGAGACACCTGCCATGCCCACCATTTCTAACATTAAGCTCATCATTCAAGATAACGGTTTTGGAAAATATAAGCTCCCTAACAATGCTTTTGTGATCAGAGAGTTACCACAATCTCCTAGATCATGGGGACATCCACCAAGAAATAAAGCTTCCACATCCCAAACATCTCTTGAGGACTATCTCGAATTCACAAGGTGGGGAGACCTTGGCCAAGAGGTTACTGAGGCAGATCCATCTAATATGCTATATCAAGATGAGAGACTAGTAGTTGATTTACCAATGGATGACAGAAGCAAGGGTTTGCAAATGCTGCTCACAATGGGCTACGATAGAAATCAAAGACTTGGGAGAAACAACAATGGGCTTATAACACCTATCATACCAGAGACACGACCAATAACAAATCTTGGCCTTGGATGTACCCCTCTGAGTATAAGCATATGTATCCAAAGTCCTCTGGTTAGAACGGTTAATAAACCTCCTCAGCCAACCATAGCAGAACTACGGTTATCAGTATCTATAGGTCATGTTTTAGATAACTATACGTTTGATATAACCGATCTCTATAGTAGTAGCGATGATGAGGACCCCACATCTAATCTACCTAGGATTTTTTAAGACACCACTCTTTGCATGATTGAATCCCTCAGTCACAAAAGTGAAAATTTAAGAATCATATCTAAGTCCTTGAGTGAAAACCACTCTGTGGCACTCTCTGACCAAAAAAAAGTAAAAAGAAAGGATGCATCCAATGGTGAAAACCTCTCTGAGGCACCCGAGGATGGGGGATTCAATCTTCCTTCTAGAGCTATTCATCAAGAAAAATCAACAGTCCTGGCAGAAACATGCAATCCGTTCAATCTGGGAACCGAGGAAACCCCACATATCACATACTATGCGGAGTCATTACTATCAGACGAACAAGAGCTCCTAGCAGTATTCCTAAGGGAAAGATAGATAAAATTCACATGGAGTTATGCTGACATGCTAGGCCTTGACCCAGAAATCATGGTATAGCACCTAGCAGTATATCCAGAAGCAAAGCCTATCAAACAAAAGCTTCAAAAAATGCACCCATAGATTGCCTTATTGGTCAAAATGGAGCTAAACAAGCTATTAGATATAGGATTCATCCGACCGATAGATTATCCAGAATGGGTGTCAAACTTGGTACCTATTTCAAAACCTGATGGAGGCATTAGAATTTGCATGGACTTCAGAGACTTGAATAAGGCATGTCTAAAAGATGACTTCCCACTTCCAAACATTGACATGATAGTAGATATGACAGTTGGACATGAAATGCTATCACTAATGGACAGATTCTCAGGGTACAATCAAATCATGATAGCTAAAGAGGACCAACATAAGAAAACTTTCACTTGTCCATGGGGGACTTACTACTGGAACATGATGTCATTTGGCTTAAAGAAAACATGAGCAACATACCAAAGGACCATGACATTGATATTCTGTGACATGATTCATAAGATGATCGAAGACTATGTCGATGATATCTTAGCTAAATCCAGAAAGAGGAAAGATCACATAGCAACCCTTAGTGCTATTTTTGATAGGTTGGAAGAGTACAAGGTTAGACTAAACCCAAAGAAGTGTGTCTTTGGTGTACAGTCAGGTAAACTGCTAGGATACATAGTATCAATGAGGGGTATCCAGGTAGATCTAGCAAAGGTAAAAGAAATTCTTAAGATGGAAGCACCAAAAATATTAAAGCAATTGAGAGGTCTCCAAGGCAGGCTCCAATCCATTCGCAGATTCATAAAACAGTTGGCAGACAAATAGAACCCATATTCTCACCTACTCCACAAGGGAGTAGCATACAAATGGGATACCAAGTGTGAAGAGGCATTCAACAAAATCAAAGAATATCTACTAGCACTGCCAGTCTTAATGCCACCAATCCCAAGAAAACCATTGATCCTCTATGTACAGCAACAACAATAGCCCTTGGAGCTCTCCTAGCTCAGCATGACAAAATGGAACAGAAAGGGCTATCTACTATATCAGTAGAACAATGGTCGGGCATGAGCTAAATTATTCATTCATCAAGAAAGCATGCTTAGCAGTAGTGTTTGCATCACAAAAATTTAGACATTACATGTTAGCACACAAAATAAAACTCTTTGCCAAAATTGACCCCCTCAAGTACTTATTATCAAAAGCAATGCTCACAAGAAGAATGGCTAAATGGGTGATGATACTATCAGAATACGACATTGAATATGTGGACTGAAAGGCAATAAAAGGTCAAGTCATTGCAGATCAACTTACAGAAGTACCCATCTATTCTAAAAATCCTCTCATCTCAGAGTTTCTAGATGAATCTATATTCAATCTCAACATAGCTGATCATTGGAAATTGTACTTTGATGGCTCATACACACAACATGGATCAAGAGCGAGCGCCTTCTTCATCACCCCGCAAGGGGATTGCATACCAAGGTCCTACAAACTGACATTTCCCTGCACCAATAACATTGTAGAATATGAGGCCTTAACCATAGGTCTTAGAATAGCAGTGCAGTGGAACATTATAGTTCTAAAAGTGTACGGAGATTCCCAATTGATCATAAATCAAGTGAATGATGAATACCAGACCAAGGACGACAAGCTCACTCCATACAAGAAATCGGCGGAGACTCTTAAAGAATCCTTCATCAAAATTACATTTGAGTAGATTCCTAGAACCAATAATAGAGCAGCAGATGCCATGGCAACAATTGGGTCCCTACTAGATATCCCCCACAATGTTCCAAAGTACAAATTCCTGATAGAGCAACTTCTTGTTCTTGCATATGAGGTACTAGAATCAGAATTCGTATGCGAAATTGTTGGTCCTAGTGATCCTTGGTACCACGACATTTATACATACCTTAGAATATGAATCATACCTATTGATTTACCTTCAAACCTAAAATGAACCTTTGTAAAAAAGGCAACTAGATTTGTCATCCTAGATGATACCTTATATCGTAGAAGCATAGAAGGAACCCTACTACATTGCTTAAATGTTGAGGAGGCATTAATTGCTCTAACTGAAGTTCACAAAGGTATCTATGTTTCACACTCAAGTGGGATGACCATAGCTAAGAAACTCCTGAGGATGGGATATTATTGGCCCACTATGGAAAAAGAAGCACATGATTATATCAGAAAGTGTCTACAATGTCAGCAGCATGGGGACCTCATCCATGCTCTAGCTCAAGAGCTTCATCATATCATCACACCATAGCCTTTTTCACAAGGGGGCCTCGATCTCATTGAAAAGATAACTCTCACCTCATCTAATGGCCATATGTTCATCATTACTGCTACAAAATACTTTACTAAGTGGGTAGAAGCCATACCCATGACATACATAACTAGGAAGCAGATTTCAAAGTTCATCCTGAACTATCTCATTTGTCATTACGGTGTCCCACAAGCCATTATCTTAGATAATGAGACACCATTCAAAACTCAGGATGTTCGTAAATTGTGCGAGAAATTCAAAATACAACATCACTTCTCCACCAAATACTATCCCCAAGGCAATGGCCAAGTAGAAGCTACAAACAAAACCATTCTGAAAATCCTTAAGACAGTCAATGATGTAGGTCATGACTAGAATTTGTAGCTTAATCCTACCCTCTGGGCCTATCAAACCAACATCCACACACCCACTAGCACCACCCCTTTCTCCTTGGTCTACGAATTAGAGGCAATACTCCCCATCGAGATTGAGATCCCATCACTGAGAATATCACTGCAAAACCTTATCATAGATGAAGAATACTGAGTGTCAAGATTGTATGAGCTAGAGCTACTAGATGAGCAATGGATAGATGCCTTGAATCATTTGCAAGTCTATTAGAATAGACTCAAAAGGAGCTACAATAAGAAAATCAGAAGTAGGACCTTCCAAGTTGGAGAGCTAGTCCTAAAGGAGAATCAAAAGAATGTCCCAAACCCAAGTAAAAAAGGAAAGTTTGAACCTAATTAGTTGGGACCATTCATCATCACAACAAGCTACAAATAAGGGGCATATCAACTATCAACACCTGAAGGGGAACCTCTACAGGAGCCTATGAATAGCTCCCATCTCAAAAAGTTTTATGCCTAAATCTTTCAAGGTATAGAACCAAAAAAATCCAAAAAATTAGAAAATGTCCTAAAAAAATGGTTACTTCGGCAAAAACCTGGCAAAGAGGCGTCCTGGTGACAAAAAAAAAATCAGAAAAATGATTGCAAATAGTAAAGAGAAAAAGTCATCCTCTAGTGAAAACCTGGCAAATAGGTGCCTTGTGTAAATAAGCACGTTCCATCTACCAGGATTTCTTTGGCTTGTTCTGCATCATCCACTCATCACATTTCCATCATCCATCGCATTCCATATCTCCATCCATCACCCATCCATCCGCATCCACATTATAGCTTGGTCCTATTTTTGTATCATGATCCCTCCTAGTACTACTCAGCCCATCCTCAAGGTCAATCTGTCCTACCTTTATCAAAGTAGTGCATCACGCTGGGGGCATATTATTATTGGATCAAATTCATGTACATCTTAAAATCCTAAAATCAAAAAATCCAAAAACATCAAAATATCACAAAAATCCAAAAACATTCAAAAAATCATCAAAATCCCAAAACAAGTCAAAAAGTTAGAAAAAGCCAAAAATAGAGTCGTCTTGTTGAACTACGTCATCTTTGAGCTTGAATGTAGGCAAGGTTGATCTTTGATCATCCTCCGAGACACTTAGGTCAGTCCTTTAGGAGTCTATCATAATAAATTGACATTTCATCATGTATATCATCATCTGTAAATCGGTCAATTTGTCAGTCGAACTACGTGGTATCTACGTGTATAACATAGGCAAGGCTAATTTTTTTATCAGCCCTCGAGGCCCCTATGATAGGTCTTTAGGTTAGTCTCTTGGTCAAAATCTCAGAAAATCCCAAAACATTCAAAAAATTGAAAATCAAAACATTTACAAAATCTCAAAAACACCAAAAACAGCCTCAAAACATCTCAAAAGATCAAAAACATCCAAATATTTGAAAAATCCATCCATCTCAATATCACTCATAATAAACAATCATCATCCTCAATCTTTGGTAGGACAATCAAAAACAAGTCTAGCCGGTCAAAACTGAAAACTCAAATCATCAAGTCTTAGGTCTAAGTCAGTGCATGAGCAAGTTGGTCAACTCTTTGTATCGATAACTCATCATCCATTTGGTCCCATATCAATCATTTGAAAGAATGCTTCAGATAGATGAAATGATGTGCCGCCATCCACTAACATGTCCTAGGATGCATCCTTCCTACAATGGGCATTATCTTTTGGCAATAGTTTTGGTTCTTATCGTTAAAAACCCATCTTCTTTTGGTTAACGGTATTGAAGAACATCAGGTTGTTTGTTTACTTTGTCTTTATCTTTTGGCTTATATTATTGTGCTCATTCCAAGGACTTCTCGATGATATCCGAACAAGAGGATTTTGAGAAATAGGAATGGGGGCAATGATCATTATCTTTTGTTTGCTGTGATTTTTGGACGTTCTTGTAATATAACCTTGGCAAATACTTGCTTTGTTAGTTATATATGGAGGGTGTTTCAGACAACTTGTTGACTATTGCATTGAAAGGTTATACCTTTCCATGTTCTAGCCCGAGGTGTTTGAAATGTCTAAAATTCATCTTAGCAAGGTTTCTGTATGTCAGGTGTGAACAAGAATACTCCTATCTGCTTGTCAAGTCAAAGTCCATCAGACTAGGTACAATGCCATCCTGCTTTTCTATAACTTGATGCATCATACCACATGTGTCATCAAACATAAGAAATTTGGCCCTTTGAAAATCCCAATTCCTAGGCAAGTAATCATCATCATCATCATTTTCACTTTCATCATCTTGTGTCTTGTTGAAATGACTTCTTCTCTTTCATTCCTTCTTTCTTTTCGCACTAACAAGGTACTATGATAGTTCATCACCATCATCATCCTCATCATCATCGATCATGTATCCACAAATCATCAGCATATTGCATAAATGTATCATATAGGAAACATATACATTACATTTCCATCATCATATAAACATGGCATTATAAGCATTCTTCATAGATAAGCACATCCATTTTATTACACTACATTTCATCCATTTTATTACATTACATTGCATCCATTTTATTACATTGCATTGCATCCATTTTATTACACTACATTACATCCATTATATTGCATTGCATTGCATCCATTTTTGCATCACATTGCATTCATTGCATAAATCATCACATAACATTCATTTGCATTTGCATAAGCATTACCACCCATCGCATAAACATACATCATAGGTACATAAGCATTATAGACAATCCATTGCATACATACTTGCATAAAATTAGGTCATCTCACACATTACATTCAATAAGCATAATCATACCACTTTGCACATCATTATCATAGCATTGCATATAGTACACCACATTAAATGCATCACATACATTGTCATTTTAATATGTTTAAGATAATAATATTTGTTATTCTGAGCATCTTAAAAAACCATCTCATTTGCATCATATCACGACCATCACATTCACATTACATCATCCATATCATCTTAGAAACAACATCATAACCATTCATTGCATAAATCATTCCACATCATTATAAAAGCACAAATAGGAATATCTAAATTCATTACATGCAAAGCATACATCCATCCATAATCCATTCATATATAAGCATAATTCACATAACATTTCATGTATATACCATATCATTTTACATATTACAATCCATATCACATATCACATCATCATTTGCCTCAACATAAATAGATCATCATCATCGCACATCACATAAATAAATTTTCATATCATAGGTCGGCCTAATATAGATCTGTTAGTCATAATCATTGCATAATGCATATACCATTAGAAATAAAAGCATCCATAAATGCATCATATAAACATCATTGCACATCATATAGAAATAAAATCATCCATACATACATAAATAAATGACACCACATCACATCATATCAAAATCATCATCGACTCATGTATATATATCATCAATAATGTAACTGTCATAGTACAAAATAAATCAGATCATTGTACATGTATGTTAATCAGTACAAAAGGCCCATTAGGCTATCAAAAATGAGCCCATAAGGCACAAAAAGTATCATATCATATCGATCAAGGTCTATCCCCATGTATGCTGCCCTCACCTCTATCATCGTGACCCTTTGCTGGTTTGTAGCTAGTCTGCTCTGAGTACTCTGGGACCTGGGTCCCTCTAGGTACGGCCTCATGATAGTGCCTTCGATAGTACTCGGCCTCTCAGACGACATCCCTATATGATCTAACCAACACTGTACCATGGGAGGAGAAGGCTACCATACTTTCTAACTATTATCTCTGGCCTAGTTTTGTGGCCACCTATAACTCTATAGCATGTCTCTGTTGAATGGCCTAATCCCTCTCGACCTAGAGTTGCTCTCTCTCGACCCTAACCTGGTCTCTCTCGGCTGTCATGGCCTGGACCTAAGCCTGTAGCTACGTAATCAATGCATCCTAGGATCTACCTGCCCTGTTGGCTATATTGTTGGTTGTGCTCAAGGGGGTTGTACCTAAGGCTACACCTAAGGGTGATCCTCACCTCTGAATCGTGGTGGTGGACCTGGTGGCACTTGCTGCTAGTCTGGCATCAATACATCTCCCTACTCTAGCTGCACTGGGGGCCCCACTGGCTAATCTTGTTGTGTATCCCCCTTCCATCCTCATCCTCCCCCTTTGCCTCTAACTCTTTGTTGATCTGGGACTACTCCTAGAATAGTCAAATGTAAGGGAGGCCAGAACTAATCCCTATAATCCTGTGTCATCCTTGGATTTGTAGGCCCTTGATCGTAGACCCATGGCCGAGCCACCAATTGTCTAAAATTGTTGACGACCTCTGAAGCAGGAATATACTGCCCCCATGAGACTTGTGTCATGGTGTGGGTGAAGATGACTACATAGTCATCATCAGGGTGATCCTGGGGCTCACCGAATTGATGCTGCACATGCCCAGGAAAGCACCTCTCAATCATCATGCGCTCCCACCCCTACATGAACTAGTCTTGGTAGACAAAGAACAACTGATCAACATCATTAGCCCATCTAGGCCGACGAAGGTATGGTCTCCATGTGAACACCTACATCTTGTCGAGGACCCTCCTCTAGTAGGGGATCATGTGCTCACCTCTGTGTGTAAAGGACACATTGGCTTTATATTGCCATACAAGGGGATCATTTGGTAGCATCGACACTGAAACAACTTGCGGTTGAAGCACAATAATGTGCTCCCCATGCCCAAACGTGAAGAAGGGTCACCCCTGCTTCGAGTGCCCTACCATCCATGTACACGTACTCGTGCAAGTCCCTGTAAAGAGAAGCAAGAAGCACTGACCCCTAGGCAAAGAAAACTGGCCTGTCTCGAACCATACACTCCCAAAAATATCCCCAACTAGGACTGAAGTATCGGCCTCATCTGTCAGGGGCAACGAGACCCGAAATAACCGCTGCAACAACTAAGTGGTAGGGAGATACTAGGATCCTATGTCGTTTGAGCTCGATCTGCCCCTCGCAAAAAATGATGTCCTCTGTGGCGAGGACTCTATGGCAGGAATTGTGCCTCTCGTCCATGTCAAAAATCACTCACTGACCGTGAATCGACAACATCAAAATACACCAAACGTCCTCTAAGGTGATGGTGGCCTCACTAGTGGGAAGATGAAACGAAGAGGTCTCATTGTGCCATCTCTCATCCAACACTGATAAAATCCCTAAATGAGTGCAAATGGGTGTTGCATAAGCGATATACCTTAACCCCACGATCTAGAGTTGATCCTAATCCATGTCGCTCAGATCCCATAAATAGCCGAACAGGTCATGCGACCTATGCTCCCTAGAGTAGAGCTCCCTCGCTGCGTCCTACATCAAGGAAGGTCATCATGTTAAAATTTTTGAAAAATTATTTACCGGGCGTTCAAAAAACTTCTCCAGTGATGCAATATGTGAAGGTGTCACAGTTTGATTTCCAATCAAACTTCGATGATAGGGCATAAAAGACCAAAATGGCACTGCCATGGTGCACTTTCTCTTCCAGCGGTGCACTTTAAGCAAATGTAGGACCGTTGTGTCACAGTTTCCAAACCACCCCACCGACCCCAAGCTCAACGTCACAATTTAGAGTCTATTTTCAAACTCCAAACTACAACGTCGTGGTGCTATTTGACACCGAGTGACACAGTTTGATTTATGAGCGGTGCTATATAGTGCTGCTACAAAATGACCAACTTTGAATGCATTAAATGAAGGCTAAAAATGAAAAATGAAGCTCAACTAAGGGTCACTTACCGGTGCCCCAATGTCGAGTGGTCGCTAGTACGTCTGGACTCAATCAGAAATGTGCAGGCGAAGCTGTCATTGCGCTATATCGTCAGAGGGTTAGAGCTCAAATCTCAAGGTTGCTAATGGATGTCTGTGAAAATGACTTGAAAGTGACCCCTCAGGCCCCTTTTAAGCTTGTATTTTCACCCTAATTGGCTATCCTGCTAGGGTTTTGGACCCTCCAACTTGTTTTTGTCTAGTTGAGGCCTTTTTTACATTGTTTTATTGTGTTTAGACATGTTTTTGACCTCCTAGATCCCTTTTGGACTTGTTGGACACCTTTTCCTCTTTTTTCGCAAGATCATCCAAAAATTGGAAATTTTCGTCCAATCTCTCAAGGGGGAAATACAATGGCATGTTTTCTCTTGCCAGGCAGCAGTGGCGCAAGATTTTAAAATAACGATAATTTTGGCTTTGATTGAGATTGTTTATTCTTTGAACCAATGCAACAAGTGCATTGCTTCAAAGAGGGGCAAAATGTAGACATGTAAAATGTACCAATTGACATCATGTATCTGATCCTGACTACTAACATTGTTTCATCCTAAATCATCCCTCGGTCTAACCATTTAATCAAATCCCCTTATCTAATTAAATTCATCAATATTTCTCTCTTAATTAAATAAATCATTTTATCTAGTTAAGTCATCTCTTCTCGATAATTAAATTAATCATCATGATCTAATTATCCCTATTTAATTAAATAATCAATTTTATTTAATTAAATCCCTCAAATCTATTCATTAAATTAAATAAATTAAAACCTTGTTTAATTTAATCTAACAATCATCTCTTTTTAATTAAATAAATCAAAATCTTTATTTGATTAATCTCTTATCACATTCTTCTCATTATTTGATTTAAATAAATTCATAAATTTGAGTCAAATAAGTCACATCATCTAATCTCCTATTAAATTAATTAACCCTTGATTAATTTAATCTCTATCATGTCCCATCCTCTAGATTTTGCAAGTTGCACATGAAAATAGATTTAATTCATTTATTAAATCCCTATTTTCCTCACAAGGCATCTTTTTGGAATATTCTCTAAGTTTGAATTCAAAAATTCCAAATGGATATGTACATCCAACAAGGCATTAACTTCATCTTACATGTCCTATGTCTTAAGCCAAATGGCATTTATTGCATTTTCCCTTCCCTCTTGCAAGTCATTTCAACAAATTTGAAATTCAAAAATAAAAATTTATTGGCACAATCCTCTAAACTTGCACATCCTCCATCCACTCATAGGTTGACAAGTGGAATCTTGCCATTGGATGAATGTTAGTCCCACGTTGCTCAAATTTGGACAATCATCCATCTTGGCATTCTATAAATAAAGAGCTCATATTTTCTTTTTATCATCCACAAATTATGCAAAGTTACCATGCTCAAATATCTATCAAATTTCATCCATCACCATTGAGTTCTTAGCTAGGTTTTTGCATATTTTGGCTTGGAGATCTCATTCTTCTTCATCAAAGTGGATCAATTATCATCAACACATCAAGCTTGCGTCATAGGGATTGGGAAAGGGCCAATTTCACATCAAATTGGCACCAATTCCCCCATGGTATCATATGTTTTCTCATCTAGTTAGGATTTAATCTATATTTTGTTATTTGCATTGTGTTCTTCATTATTTTCTTTCCTAATTTGGGTTTGGTGAATGGATTTCATGGGGAATCCTTGTTTTAGCTTGCAATCTCTTGTTTAACTTGTTTATTCTTGTTGTTTTGTAGGTATTAGGACTGGGGTTCACACAACTAGAAACAATGAGTCATTGATGATTAAGTGTTTGGGTCCATAGCCCCCCATGTTGAGGGAATTACCAATTATAGGAGTATCCACCCCACTCAGGCTAGTGGGGGGAGTCAAGCTAGAATTATTGATAGAATCACATACTGAATCAACAAGGTGGCTGACATTGTCAATGGTAGGATCAACACCATTATAATCAACAAAACTAACCTTTGAAATCTATTACTTGAGCCTCAACATTAGGCTTATTGATGTTAATAACATCAATTGGTCTCAAGAGATTCTCAAGTAGGGTTAGGTCCCACATCATTCATGGAAAAATTCTTAATAGCCAAGTTGGTTGAAGGTGCACTAGCATTAGGTTTTTGTTTAGCACCAACACTTCTAGGTCTATTTAAAATTATCATGCAATTTTTCCTAATATGCCCTTCTCTTGTACAAAGATAGCATGCATTTAGCCCTCATAAAATTTGAACACCACAAGAAAAAGTGGTATCTTCCAAGATAATATGAAAGATATTAAGAATTTTGACATTGGATGATAGAAAAAAGTGCCCTAACATCCATGTGTGGAGGATTATTCTAGACTCGTCTATTCTAAGCACTTTCCCCAAAGGGGATATCATCTCAATAAAAATGCCCACAATAGAGGGGTCACATTCTTCACTGTCACTCTCCTAGGGCAAGATAATGCCACAAATTCTTTCATTTAAGGCTTTTGGTGACTAGGATAGGGCACAAAACATAGTGTTCCCTATGTTGCAGTAGTGCCTAACACTGGTAACTTCTTGCATTTTGTGTTCCTCAAAACAATATTAAAAAGAGACCTCATTGAATCATTCTACAAAATGATACCTAAACACACAATTTTTTATCCCAGACACTCTTTATCCATTCATCTAAAAATTTACGAGCAAGGATTCCTTTATAGTCAACTATCACAAGAAAAATGGTGATGTTCTTTAATTTGGTTTTCTCATTATTTAATGCAACAATCATCTTAGAGTAAGGATAAATGGTTAATTTCTTGGGGCCATGGGGAGGACATTTACCTTCATGTCCTCTGTCAATCCCATCCTCCCTACCTTCACCATTAAACTTGGAAACAAAATATGTATAAATCAAGACCTTCGAGTTTTCTTTCACCACCACTTCACGAAAGGTTTTGTTATTTGCTTTAATATCAGACGCCCTTTTTGGGCCATTGGGTGGGTCACCATCCATTAAGGCCTAGTACTACAAATTTAAATGCACTATCATAAATGCAGAGAGAGCATTACCACAATAAATACTCATGGGAAATAAAAGAAAAGTTTGAGCAAGGAACATTAACACACAATGCATTCCACAACAAGCATGAGGAAAAATATGGCCAGAAAATTAACTGGATTAATATTTTTAATATATATTAATAAAATTCAAAGTTTTTCAAATATATATTAAAAAATATTAATGCGATTAATTTCTACAACTTGGTGAATTTTACTCGTGGTGAATTTTTCATGGTGGTTAATTTTCCCACTGTGAATTATTGGCGGTGAATTTTCCATCAGTGAATTGTTGGTAGTGAATTTGTCGTATGTTGAAAAATATAGAGACAAAGAAGGCACCTACAACAAAACTCAATGGAGGAGGGAAAATGCCTCCTCCACAAACACATTTGGTTGTAGAAACCCTCATCTCTTCTCGTTCCAATTTTTTTTGTTCTCTCCTTCAAATCCATTGTTTGAGGATGGACCACACCACAAATTTATTTTTTCCGTTATGCATACAATTTATTATATACTATAATATAATAATTATCAAAATCTTAAAAATTAAAAATAATATTTTAAAAAGTATAAATATATAATTCTCTATTTATATATTGTATTTTTAAAATCTAAAATATTGATACTAATATTTTTTAAATAGTAACACTGTTTGAAAAACTAAATACTATCAACTTGATGATAAAAAGAAACTAAAAGTAAATATTATATTACCCCTAACAAAATAGAGTATTAATAACACTTGATGTAAATACCCACTTAAATTGAAGTACTATTTAATAACATAATAAGATAATTGAGAGACAAAGCCAATGATTACATGTTGCTGCTGCAATGAATGAAAAGTTGAAAGTTGAAACCTTTTTAACATATTCAAGGAGATTTACCAGCTTCTCTATTCCAAATAAATGATTGTTGGCGAAGAAAGCTAACTCCTAGACAAAAAGGGCAGTGGCTATCTAGCCCCGAAAATGCACCAAGGCATGGATATGCCCCATCATGCCCATAGCATTAAAAAAGTACATAATTGACCGCTAAAAAAGTACATAACTGACCGCTACCTGTGTTTTTTTTATACTAGCGCAAATATTTTGGAAAATGTCTCAACAGAATAGCCAGTAAGCATCAATCTTAAGAAACCATTGAAAAACAACACTAAAGATTACACAAATACAACTAGGATGCAACAAACTTGTGCCACCATTACACTTAAATTTGAACATGACTTGGAATTGATGAGCACAACAAAGCTCCCCTTCATGGAGCTGCAAAAATACAACTAGGATGCAACAAACTTGTGCCACCATTACACTCTGAATCTGAACATGACTTGGAATTGATGAGCACAACAAAGCTCCCCTTCATGGAGTTGCAAAAATTCGTGCTTGATCTCTTCCAAACACTTGTTGAAATCTGAATCTTCTGTGAGACCCCTCTTCAATTGAGAACAAAGAAAAGTAAGTTGAAACATGATGTCACAGTAAAACTTTAGAATATTTGTTTCACAAAATAGTGTTGAAATCTACTTTTCTATAAATGCAATAAAATACACTACCTCATAGAATCAACAATTATATTTTTATACAGTCCAATACTAAAAATAAATTCTTTTTAGTGTAAAATATGACCAAAAATAGCAGGAAAATGATAAAAAAATGCTATTCCATTTTCTTTTTGTACAAGGTAGTCCCAAAAGATATGTTTTAAGTTTTCATCGTGCAGACAAAAAGGACATTTGGCTGCTTATACTCTTAAATATTTTATTCTATCCCCAACTGGCAGTTTATGATGTAAAACTTTCCAGGCCAACATTTGAGCATTAGGCTTCATCTTGGACTTCCAAATCTATGCACTTAACATTCTCCATTTTCTTTCATTAAACTTACAATTCCATTTTCTGTTAAGTCATTTAAATTTGATTTTTATAATATGTTTTTATATATAGAGAGAGTAAAATAATTTTTTTATGTTTAATAATTTTTTAAAATATTTAAAATATTTGATAATTTAAATTATTTGAATTATATTTATATTTATTTATTTTATTATCTTTATAATTTTGATTTGAATTTGTATTTGTATTTATAGTTAATAATATTATTTTAAAAATGTTAATATTATCTTTAAATTATTTCTATGTCTACTACAAATTTATATTTTTCTTTTTTCTTTTATATTTAATAATCTTTTAAAAGAGACTTAATATTTGAAATGTGTTTGTATTTAATTTTTTAATTATTTTCATATTTAATATATTTTTTTATAGTTTTGATTTGAATTGTGTTTGTATTTATAATTAATAATATATATTTTTTAAATATTAATAATGTACTACAAATTTATATTCTTCTTTAAATAATCTTTATGTTTAGCAAATCTTTTAAAAGAGTCTTAAAAATATTTTTTTAGTTTTCAATTTAAATTGTATTTAATGTGTATTTTCTATATAATTTATTTATATGCTAACTAAAATATTACATTCCTAACTAATTATTTAAATGTTTAATAATTTTGAAAAAATAATTAAAAATTTAGTCTTCATATTTTTTTATTAATTTAAGGTTAGTGATTATCCTCTTCTTTAAATTTTTTATATACTCACTATAAAAATGATTTCTATTCTTAATAATTTTTAAAAGCCACATAAAATTGGCTCTATATACTAATTTAATTTACTTTTGAGTGTTTATACTACTCTTTAAATTGTTATTTTATTTGTACTTTTTTTAAGAGCTTGTGTTTTTATTTAAATTATTTATACGAACATTAATAATTTTTTAATTGATGTAAACTTAGTCTCAATTGTGAAAATGTTTGCCAATCTCTATTACTTTAGTTTAAAGTAGCAATCCTTGAGAATGATCACCTTAACCTCATACTATCTCAATAGAACATTTTATACAAATTGAATGACCTTTTAAATCTAACTTATCTTATAAGACCATATATTATTATAGACTCCAAGCTTCACATTAAAATAAAAATTGACCTTTTGATGATTTAACAACTTCCTTTAGTTGTTGAAGAAGAAATATCAGCCCTGAGTTTTGATACTT
>VDFB02075321.1:442105316-442159316 GCA_007258455.2 Sequoia sempervirens
AACACCGACTACATGATGAGTGGTGTTGTCACAGGAAATGCCGCCCCAGAGACAGCAATCTGTTCCTTTCTCCCACGAACTGAGTACATGATATGAAGAGGAATTGAGGAGGCCGGCTTTGAAGAGAAGAAGAGCGTGGGCTTCCCTCTCAATACATCCGCAGCAGAAGCGGAGAAGAAACAACATAATAATAGAAAGCAAAAGTAAGTTGGCCATGGGAGAATGAAAGTAACTTGCGATTTAGCAGGGTAACGAGATGGAGAGGGCAAATGATTTATTTTGCTGTTGCGTGAGTGGTGTTCTTAATTATAAGATTCTGATTTCTTTCCAGTCAGTAATGATGTGCAGGGTTTCCGTGTGGAAATAACAACCACACAGCCGTGTGGTGGAAGTAATTGTGCGATTCTGATTTCTTCCCACCTATGGGAGGAAAATGAGGGAGGGAAAAGTCAGTAATGATGGGCAAAGTGGATGTGCAGAGTAGCTGCGTGCGGAAATAACAAACTACGACTCATACATTCAAACAGCCGTAGAATAATTTTATATTGTGGTATTAAATTTTGATTAGACTCTTGTGGTGGAAAATTAGAGAAGACTTTTATGACCGACAAAATATTATTTGAGAATATTACTCACTTCTTTAGTCAAATAAATTTTTTAATATTTAGAAATTTAATTGTAAAAGTTCACCTAAATTTATAAAAAATTATAAATTTATTTTATTTTAAAAAATTTAAGAACTTTAATTTATTCAATAATTTTATAATAAATTCTTTTTAATTTTAGATTTTTTTTTTATCATATTTAAAAATAAAAATGTTAATTGTATTATAATTTTTTTGTCATATTACATCTCATTATAATGAGACATCATTCTTAATACAATATTTCTAAATCAATATAACTTTTTACTTTCCTTTAAAATTACTTAAGCAATCATTTAAATCTATTATTTTTATTTTTATTTTTTAAATTAATGTATGAGTCCATTTTGTCTTCCTAAGAAAGAAACCCTTTAAACAACTTAATATCCATGTCTAACATATATCTCCCTGTTAGAAATTAAGATTCAAATTATATCCCATCACTTTCTTTCAACTTTTTAAAATCTAAGAATTTTTATAATATTAATTTGCAAGTTTATATGGTAAACGAGTAAGTCATTTCTAATTAACTTGCTTTACATGGAAATCATGGCAACAGCTCAGGATACGCTTCAAACTCAATAATAAAGACAAGCTCATTGTTTTGGAAATCCAGAATATGGCCCCTCCTAACCTCTCTATCCTCATGGCCACTAGCTGTCACTCTAGTTTTTTTAATGATTGGAGGTGGCCTAATGGCAGTGGTATCCAAACTTTTCCTCTCAAGATCCTTTATAAACAATTGATTCCTAGTTTGTCTCTTTCAAACCGACTTAACTTTGTTTGGAGATGTAACTTCAGAAGATCCAAGTGGAATCAACTTAGCTTGCAAATTTGGAAATCCAAAGCGGATGCACAATCACAACTCACAGCATGGAAACTTTTGCATGCCAAACTCTCAGTTGGAGCCCACCTTAAATTCATTAACCCACCTCCTCCTTGTCCTTTTTGTGGAAGGGTTGAAACTCTCAAGCACTGTTTCTGGTTGTGCCCCCATGCTAAAAAGTTGTGGACTGCCCTTCTTTTAGCCTTGCCTGCCCTATTTCACTTCCCTTCACACCTTCTCTCCCTTTGTAATAGAAATATCATCTATTTGTACCAATTTGTATACTCTTTTGTTGTGGTTAACTGATGATCTAGAAAAGAAGGACAATGCTCACTACCTGCAAGCAAAGCAACTTTTATCTTAGCTACAGGCTCAACTCGGGCCTTCCTTTCAACATTTTATGTAGGGGATTTCATTGTTCTCTTCTACAGTGGATACTAACAGTTCATGACATCTCTTTGTGGGATTTTGTGGCTTGCTTTCAGATGTATTTGGGATCATGCTTAGATTGTATTTGTTGCTAGCAATTCTAGTCATGTTTGGCATCCTTCTTGGGTGCTTTATGGAGGTTGATGGCTGTAGATTGCTCCTTGGGAAATTTAGTTTCTGCTGTTCTAATTTTGATCAGCTGTTTGGTAGCGTTTTGCTGCGTTGTAAACTCCTTCAGCATGCTGCTCATGCCTTTGTTGTAATTCTTTTTGCTGCTTTCTATCAATAAAAAAAAAAACTTGCTTGAGAATGGCATATCATTTAATAAGTATATATTTTTATATTTAAGTTGACTTGTATTTTAAATTATTTATAGGTGATTCAAAAACACAATTTTGATCATTCAATAAGATGATCCTCAATTAGACCTAAACCAAACATGATAAAATAGTAAATCATATATTTTTTAAACAAAGTTTATTAATTTTTAATGTTCAAAATCATAAGGACAACACTATGTCAACTACAAATGTCCAAGCCCCTCTTCCCTTTTAATATATAAATTTGTTGAACTTTCTCAATTTCTATTAAAAAAATTAATGTAAAATTTTGAATAAGTGGGGTAATATATCTATTATTGATGAAATTTACTTGAGAAGATTATATTTTTCTCATGTCATCCAACCAGTTAAGTTGTATAAGGGGGTAGCATATAATAGATATATTAAGATAGGTTTATGAATAAGTGTAACAAATGTGACATTAGGGTGAATGTATTGGAATAAGTACGTATAGGGATAAGGTAGTGACTAACTCCATAGGAATATGTATGTATATGGATGAGTAAAGACTAGTGGACTGAACCCAACATGTACATGTATCAATACATTTCCTCAAAATAAACACAAAACTATATGAGAAATGGCATGGCATGCAAATTTCACTATTAGAATAATGTAGAAAATAAAGCACACTAGATGCAAATGTATATAAGGGATAAATTGTCATTATTCAAATATTAGATAAATTAGGATTTGAGATTCATAATTAAGTAGTATGATATTACAAGTAGATTGAATCAACAAAGACAAAATAAATCTTACCCTGGAATTGATAAATGAGGAAAAGGAGAAAACCTATAGGAAAACTCCCCTCAAAAAGAGAGAAACCCCCCTCTCAAAATAGAGAAATAAATGAAGAACTAAACTTAGCCCCCAAATATGTAGCCTTTTTATGTCCTTACAAGGTCAATGAATCCACATAGTAAAGAGACAATGTGAATGAAGAATGTATCAAATTGAGTGTTGAAGTAGGTCCCTTTGCGATAAATGATGCGCCTTCCTTTTAGAAGAAATAATTTCCACTCCAAAAGTTGAATTAAGGGAAGGATTAGGAAGACGATCTTTGGATTAGGAAGAAGATCTTTGGAAAATACTTACATATCTCTAAGTTAGTGCATAGATGTGCCAAATTTTAATTAAGAGTCCTAGGCCTAAATATAAAATATTGTAATAAGAAAGCATGCAATTATGGAGGAGAGTGAGTGAGAGGGTTTATAAGTAACCTCATGGCTTGGATAACTATTCCTACAAAAGGTTTCAACTTTAATGATGATGAAGGTGAGATATAGGATTTAGGAGCTATAGGTTGTGTCATAATAGAAGTATGTAGTGGAAAAGAAAATACATCCAAAGAAGTAGATGCAATCCATCAAAGAGAACACAAATAACATCAATAGTGTCACTAAGATTTGAAAGGTGAGATTACACAAATAGATGTGGAGTGTCTAGTAAGTTTAACTATCAATAAAGTGGATCTCATCGATATGAAGAACATTGCTACAAAGAATCACTAGAATCCCTTGATGGAGTGACTCTAAACTCTAATAAAATAATAAGTGATGGAGGAATGTATTATAAGAGGAAATATATGTCCTCAATGGTATCATCCAAGTCCAAAATATGACACTCCATAAATAAAGAAGATATCTCTTGTACGAATGTATCCAAATGATGTGAATCCATATGATATATATAATCTTTCTATAAAGAATAATTTGGAGCTCTTAGAGAAATGAATCTAAGCCCCAAAATAGTAACTAATATAGGAGAAATATCCTTAACTACGAATAGGGTATCAAAAGGAGGAGAATGATTATTAGTAATTAATATTATCCATATGTGAAAGGTTCTCCAAGGAAGCATCACTTTCAAATGGAGAATCAAGGTCTCCATATAGTTTTTGGATGAAGTTCCAAGTAATGAAAGAGCACTCAATGTACTCAATTTAATGCTAAATACTAGAACAAATAGTGAGACGCATTAGTCCATAGGTCATGACAATGTTGTTTAACCATTCAATCTTATGGTTATGGTTATTTGGCTCAATAATGAGTACAAGGAGATAAGGAATTTGATACCACATAATATATCAGCCTTGTATCCCTTGTTTCTAGAACAATTTTTTTTCTAAAAGCATTCCAAAAAATGATGAAATTTAGTACCAAAACATCATAATGAAATACTTAAAAAGTGGAATTGTGTCTCAATTCATAATTAAAATACCCTGTGACAAGACAACTCCCTCTAACTAGTTACTATAATGACCCACCCATTAATTACAATATTTGGAACTTTATGATTAGTGAATTTACAATATGCAATTCTATTTTTGTCAAGCTTTACAAGGTCCAAAAGTGACTAAAATGATGAAAATATGGTCCAAATATAATATCAAAAGAATTAGAGGATACTCTAGTATAAAGTAAACATGGTCCAAATATGATCCAAAAAGGAATTTGTTTTCACAAATAATTGCCCTTAGAAGTTCTCAACTTATAAGGAACCTCAATTTCTAGAAAATTGGAGCATCAAATCAAAAAAATATTTTTACCATGATGAAGATCATGAAATTCTACTTCATTTCCAAAAAAATGTCCTAAAAAAATTCATATGGTTGACAAGGAGCATCCCAAATTTGGTTAAATAAATATAAAAAATCTAATAGAGAGGGGCTAGAGACCCTAATTTTAGAGGAGAAATAATCAAATAGTAGAATGGTAGATCCATTGGTCATAGTGGTGAGTGGGTTGGTCACTAGAGGCCAAGGGTGGTTTTAGGGTCATGCTTTAAAGGAGAGACACTTAGGTGGCATTGTTTCCATGTAACAACAATGGTGGTAGGTGTGTCACTCACATAGTGGAGGTTGGCAAACTATTAATGATGGTAGCAGTTTGTATACTACAATGCTAGGCACTAGCAATCAACCCATGAACTACACTAATTACTAGTGGTTAGTGATTTTTTAAAATTCTTTTTACTCTACACTTGCATAGGGATTGTATTGATTTTCTAAGTAATTTTTTCCTCCACTACAACTATTTAAGTAATTTTGCAATCAAACCTCCATTTTTAAACTAGCATTACAAACTCCAATTTTAGAGAATGGAATCTAATTTTGAATTTCTCAACACATTTGGATGCTATGGAACAACAAAAACTTGGAGCCCTAGATGTTAATTTTTTTTCAAACCATTTTGATTCTCTAGATCATCCAAGGATGAAAGAGAAGATCATGCTAGAATATTTAGGAAAATATATACGATTTTTTTACCCCCTTAATATCTCATAATAGAAACTAAAAGATCTACCTTAACACTAAGGCTTTGATATCATGTTATAATTTATAAAATAGATATTAACTCATAATTTATTACAAGGATTAAATATAATGATATTATAAATATAAATGATTAAAGATCAAAATAGCCTCATAGAGTTAGTTTTGAAAGGCACACAAATACTCAAGAGACATAGATCTATAATAAGTAAAATAATATAATAGAAAGCTAACAATAATTTAATCAATATATACATTCAATGTATTAGAATGGGTTAGGATGGTTTTTCTTGGGGAGATCTCTGCTAGGGTTTGTATCTTTTTTGTCATTTGTTGCCATCCTTATGTCACTTTGTGCATTCAGTGCAAGAAAACTTTTAATCTTCTACATTTATTATAGGATTTTTTGCTATTCCTTTTTATGGCCTCAAACTATCTCAATCTATTGATAAGTAGGAGCTATTTTCCATGGCATGTCAAATTGTGATATTAATGAACATCACTTATATAGATCAATGGTTGCTCCAATAGTACAGATTTGAACTATGTTAATCCGGTATTGGAAGTCTGTTAATCCGGTCTTTTGGTATGGATTATCTTATCTTATAAGATTCATTTAGAAGTTGATAATATGTTCTATATTAACATCATTTGTATCTATAGACAAGATTTTAGCTGGCTTGGTTATACGATTGGAAAGATACAGTTAGCAAAAGATTGGCACACAATATTCTATTTATATACTAGTTCAATGAGTATGTTTTTTGGTTTGGATTCTACCACCAAGAAAGATATCGTGCTACAAGACTTTCTATATAGATTCTTGGCTATAAGATTCATCTTACCTTGATGTTTTATGTTGATATGTGAACACACTTGGAAGATATGAATAATAAGTGTTTGGTTATGAGGATTATAGTAAATCATTGTATAGTGCATTGATGTGGGAGATTCTGCACTTTCTCATGATTAATTATTTTATCTTGTGGAGTTGAAGATAAGTTACTTGATGTCATCTAAAGGAGAATTTGATGTGTTAACAATTTCTGGTGTTACATGTATGGTGAACGAATTGCATATACGTTTGAAGTCTTTGATGTTTAGGTCTAACTCTGGTCTACCTAATTATGAATTTGAATTAAGAAGATTAAATATGTGTAGTGAAAGCTAAAGGGATCTATCTTAGGTCCATGCCGACTAATATCATATACTACATGCTTGTGTTGGACATGTAGATGAATATGTTTTGAGGATAAAGTTGACAGAGTTAGTTTTTATTTGAAATAGGGCCTAATTAGTGTATGCAAGTGTATATGATATATATGGGTATGATGTGTTATCTTTCATGGGCTTATCCTTTGATGACAATAGAGCTCCTCGAGCTAAGGAGTTGATGCAGGATACTTAGGATATCCTTAAGGTACTTAAGGATAAAATTCAATAGGCGCAAAATCAGCAGAAGATGTATGCTTATAGACATAGTGTGGAGAGGAACATTTGAGGTGGATGATTTATTTTTCTTGTGCCTCCAGCCATACAGACAGAGCACATTGAAAAGAAGTGGTGCGTAAAAACTCAAACCATTATTTTACGGGCCTTATAGGATTGTGAGGAGAGTTGGAGAGGTGGCATATGAACTTGAGTTACTAACAGGAAATAAGATTCACAATATTTTTCATGTATTTTGCCTCAAAAAGGCCATGGGATAGCATGTGGTTGCTTCTCCTATCCTTCCACCACTTGATGAGGAGGGAGTATTGATACTTGAGCCTGAGTCCATTGTTGATATGAGGGAGCGCAAGTTGCATAACAAGACAATCAAATAATATTTAATCAGGTGGAGAGACTTGCCATTGGAGGATGCTACATGGGAAGGAGAGAAAATACTTTACCATCCTAATTTCAGATTGCTTGAGGGCAAGCAATCCCAGGAAGGGAGGATTGTAATGTCCTCACTTTAGCACTAATAGTTGGAGTTGTGTGCTAGCTCATTCACCATTCATGTGAGCTAGTCATTTTTGTGAGGGAATGTATTTTTGGCCAAGAGAATATTATTTTGATGATTTTTTCCAATAAGGAAGGAAGGGAATTAATGTTTAATTATTTGGCAATGTGGAGTTGTATTTAATTAATTTATTAAAGTGATTGAAATAAAATATATCATAAAGTCACTTAAGTTTAAAATATATCTTTTATCCCACATTGACAAGAAAAGTGAGTGGGCTCCCTTTGGAAATGTATAAATAGAAGCTTGGGCTTGGATTTTATCATCTTATGTTGGAATTATCTTGCTTATTGAGAATTTTCTCTTGGCTAGAACTAAGTTACAACTTGATCAAGGTGATGCTCCCTTGGTTAGTAGGGTTTGGTGATGGCCCCATTCCCAAATTGAGAGGTGGATGCAATCAATATTCATCATAGAGATTAATTGGGACATTTTGGAGAGTTTTGTGTAAAGAAAGGAGGTTTGCAATTTTGTTTCAGTTTGTAGGTCAATCATAAAAGATCTTACATTTTCATTCATAGCTCATCATTAAAGGATTAGATTTTTATGGGTACTTGAGGGATCAATTGCTAGTGTCTCAACAATCATTTTAGGAATAGATTGGAGAATTTTGCAGTTGGTAATTATTTTATATATTTTCATAACCTTCAAGTATCAGGGGTGACCCTCCTTGATAGGGGTGATTTTCTCAAGGAAGCTCTAAATTTTTTGAAATAAATTGCAAAAGGGGCGCCTTGGTTGGTTGAAGAGTGTTGTAAAGTTTGGTGGCCAAATTCCCAGCCTTTAAGGAGATTCAAATATTTTTGTGGGAGCTTCCATCTCATACCAGGTTCTTCAAGATTTTTATATCAGTCATTTAGTTGCATTTTAGTTATAGAAATTTTCATATTTGTAAGCCAAGAGTCTTCGCACTATCATTGCATTTCATTGGCATAAGTGGGTAGCATTATTTCTAGCTTGTAGACATTATTATCATTGCAATATAATGACAGGAGACATAAGGATTTTGTTTCCATCTATTTGACATATTATCTCTTAATATAAATGCATCATTCTTAAGTTAGTTTTCATGCAAAGTATTTTTCTTAATGTCATTCATGTACATTGGATTAGTTTGCATGACAAATGTTTTTTAAAATGTACATTGGTTGTAGGTACACATTTCATATTAGCAACTCATCTATATGCATTTGACAATAAAAAAAAAAGAGTTTTCATTTCATATTAGTTACATTTTCACTTGCATTTGTACCAATTCAAAGCATTCTAAACATCTTATACATCAAAACAATCAAAACAAAAAAATCGAAACAACAAAACCAGCAAGCTGAGAGGTTGTCAGCAAAGTGTTTGACAAAATTCCTAAGGTGCAACATCAAAAAAATTGGATTAGATTTGGCATAGGTCATTACAACATCTCACAATCATCCTTCTTATTTTTCCATTCATTATTTTTCCAAGACTCCATAAAGCCATCATTAATTCCTTCCCTTGGCTCTACGATTTCGTACCCTAGCTGGTGTCCCCCATTACTAATTGTCTTCTCTCCTTCAATACACTTGATCTTCCTTTTAGTTTATTCTTCCCTTACTAACCTGCCTTCCTCTCTATTGTACTCTATCACTACTTCCTCAACCCTTTCATTTGAATTTTTGACTATTTCCTTCACTAATGTCTATTTACTTGAGCATTCTTCCCTTGTGTTCCCTTTTGTTTGACACTTATTGAAAATTATCAATTGATCTTCCATCTCAATCTTCTATTGCCATATTCCATAGTTTGATATGATTTCCATCTCATCTAGTAACAAGGGGGTAGGTTTTATTCTTATGCATACCCTTGCATACATTACACACTTCCTATCCTCCATGTTTCCATTTGATCACACATAAGTTCCCATCCTATCTCCTATATCTTTTAGGATTTCAGGGTTCTAATATTTTGATGGTGGATTGTATAATATTATATATATTGGGATATCTTCAATTGATTGCTTTATAGGATCAAACTTTTTCTTAAAATCTCTAATGGAAAAGCTAGTGCCATCCATTAGATATGACCCCTCATTTAAAACCTTCCATTTTATTATCCTTGCTAGGAATTCAACTAAGAAAAATCCATTTGGGAGTGATTTTAGAGTTACATCCCTCCCCCAATTTTGATCACACCAACATCTTAGCTTTCTCATTTTTGGCCATTATCCTCCCCATTTGAAGAAGAAAGAAACATCCTTCATTCTATCTATTGTCTTTTCTAAAGTATCATTTTCCAAAAAAATAGAAATGCATTTTCCATGAGTTAGGGTTAAGAGGGATTATATTCGCACCTGGCACTAGCTAATCCCCTTACCCCAAAATTTCCTTACTTTTCCAAATGATTAGTATGGTGAATTAATTCTTTGGTGGCAAGTTGCAACTTCTCCAACTTTTATTTGGGCCCAGCTATTGGCCTGACATCCTCATTCTATCTCTATTTTCCTATTGGTTTCATTCATTCCAACTATTTCTCAATCGACCATTTGTCACAAATCCTAGTTGCAACTTTATTTCCGCTCCATATCTCTATAGCCTTGGCCATATTTCTTTATTAGCCTACTTCAACCTTCCCTAAGATTTTCACCCCATGATTTATCAAGATTCGTTGTCATTGTTCTCTTGTGGCCCTTTATTTCCACCATTGAATGCACAATGCTCATTTCTACAATCAGTCGATTGCTTTGTCTTATTCCTCTTCTTCCAGCCATTGCATTCCTCATTATAATTACCAAATTGACATATTCCTCCTCTTTGAAACTAGTGACCCACACCATCATGTTCCTTTTATCATCGACCCTCGCTTCCTTCTTTATTCTCCTATGTTTATTGTCCATGCTTAGCTTGGCTTGCTCCCCTCCTCCACTCCTCAATGGACCACTCTGGATCTGCCTGATTTTCACATGCACCTAATCTCCTTGCCATTTTCTATATGAATATTACATATATTATAATATAATAATATTAAAATAAATAAAAAATAAAAAATAAAAAAGTTTTATGCATACAATTTTTTATATATTAAAGATAGTATAATAATCAATTTTTGACAAAATTTAAATATCAAATGCAAACCACACAGGGTCTAGCTGATGTACAAAAAATTATATAGTCTGATGCAATTTAAGCAAATAATATATATTCATATACATTAGGGTTTATAGAAAATGTATAGTCCTAACCATATATCTAGATTGTGATTAGCACTTCTTGTTTTTATATTGGCCCATATCCTTCCACCCAATAAGAGGATTAATGGAACATATCTCATCGCTTCATCGCATGCCCTTCATAGTGAAATCATCTCCTTGGTTGACATGGAACTTGGCTCTACCTTGTGCTCCTAGGTCCTTTTCAGCTTCTTAGGAGGCACATTTCCATTGTATTTTAGTTGGAAGTCTAAGTACCCTTTCAGGAAAGGAGTGTTTTCAAATTTGTTAAAGTACCACATTTGTACATATTTGATATCATATTTTTTCACTCTCGTGGTACCTCATTTAACAACTTCAATAATTTGAACCTAGATACCTCCATAGTTAAAATAACATGCATTGAAATATTGTGAAAATTGAGTCTTTTAATACTCTCAACAAGTGTCCTCTTTGATCCTTGGAATTTTCCCTCACTTCTTGCTATCCATATTACCCATAATATTTCACTATAAAATATTAGCCAAAATACATTAAATTCTTTATTCAAACTACTCACATTCTCAATCAATATTTATTTCTAATTAATAACACTTTTATCACCCCAACCCTTTAAATTGACACAAAATAAATTCCATATTTCTTAAGCATAAAAATAGTAAAAGAAGGTGTCTTGTTGTTTCAAGTTTCCTACAAATGCTACAAACTTCAATATCAATGGAGTTAACTTTATGGGGAAGCCTTTGAAGGATAAAAATACATTTAAACATTCCTTTTTGGGCTTAAGAGTGTTTGACCATAGATTATTAAAAATTCTTTGCCACTATTCAATAGTTAGAATCAAATACTAAGTCATAATAATGTAGTCAACTATAGAATCATTGTTGCATAAAGTTTTAAATACAGTTTTGTAGACATGAAAATTATTTTGATCGATATCACACACTTGATTCTGGTTCATTAACATCACTTCATCCTTAATCATCTCTCTACTAACCATTTAATCGAATAATCTTTATCTGATTAAAATTCATCATATTTCCTCAATCGTATTTCCCCTTTTAATTAAATAAGTCAACCTTATTTAACTAAATCTAATTCTCCTCTTTTGATTAAATAAATTAACTTTATTTGATTAAATCGTCATATTCTCCTCTTTAATTAAATAAATCAATTTTATTTAATTAAGTCATCAATCAATCCTAAAGTCCCTCTTTAATTAAATAAATCAACTTTATTTGATTAACTTCTAATGTTCTTCATTTAATTGATCAAGCTTCTTAATAAATCTAATTATTCTTCGTCATATTAATTGTCATCAATCAATCCTTTCTGATTAACTTCTAATGTTCTTCATTTAATTGATCATCTAATTCAATTTCCTCCCATTTGATTTAAATAAATCCAAAAATCTAAGTCAACTGTCAAATGAGATAAATTCTATCTAAAGTTAATTAAATCCTAATTAACTCGAACTCTAATACTCTAATCCTCAAATCCTCTAGATTTTGCAACTTACACAAGTAAATCAATTTAATTGATTTATAAATTTTTCTATTTTCATTCAAAAAGGCATGTTGAGTGGAATATTCCTCCAATTAAAAATTGCCTCCCAAAAGGACTTGTCCATCCAACAAGGCATTAAAGGCCTCTTACATTTCCTTTTTCTTGAGCCAAGTGGCATTAACTCTTCTTTCATCTCCCTCCAACATGTCACTTCCTCAAATTTGAAATCCACCTAATTGCATTTATTTGCACATTGATCAAAATGTGTTCCATCTCTCTTCAATAGCATGTTGGCAACTGGCACATTATTATTGGTTCATTTTTAATCCCACATCCTTCATGTTTTGCATTCCTCCATCCTTCTTTCCTATAAATGGAGAGCTCTTCTATGGATTTTGGATCCACAACTTTATGCAAGATTATTATCTTCATGTTTTGAGCAATCTCATCCATTTTCATCCAAGTTTAAAAGTTTTCATCAATTTCATAGCTAAGTTATTGCATATTTTCATCAAGGATCACATTGTTTATCATCAAAGCTTGCAATGAATTGGGAAAGGGCTACTTTCCACATCAAAGTAGCACCAATTCCCCATGGGTTGATGGTTTGAATGTTTTGAGCAAGATTTAGTAGCTTTCATTTGTTTAATTTCACTTTGTTTCTTATTATTGGCATTTGAATGAATTGTGTGGGGAATGATTGTTTTAGATGTTTTTAATAACTAACATTCATTTTTTTGGTCATGTTTGAGTAAGTCTAGATCAACCATTCACATTTTGGCACTAGAAGGAGGGAAACTCTTCCAGAATTAACAAAAAAATTTTGCTATTTTTTCAAACTTTTTGTGTCTACAGGAAACAATGATGCTACAAACAACAAACAACACCACTATCAGTCCAACATTGCTATATAATGATGCTACTTATATTTTCCTGAGTGTCAGTTCTACATACTCCAAAGGGCGACACTTTGTGAAACAATGATACAATCGTGGTCTTTGTTTTTCCACAGAGCATTGTTGGTTTCACTAGAGCGCCATTGACCTTCTCCAAATTGTGACACCTTTGTGGATTGCGATGTTGGGGTGGGGTAAAAGTCATATTTCAAGTTCATTTTATCATGTGTTTTTTTTCCTTACTCAATTTGAACTTTTAATCTATTTTATGTCTCTTTTTTTGTGGATTAATCAATTTTTGTAGGTTGAAGTGATCAAGAGGGAAAAGGGAGAGAGCAAGGAGAAGTTTTCTTTATGGCATCTTCTTTGTATTGTATCAAGTGTTTTTAAACACTTTGGAAGCAATTATAATGTCATCCTAATGATTTTGTTACTTTCAGTTTTAGGACTCAAAATAAATCTCATTTGGGCTCTAAAAAGAACAATCAAAGGGAATAAAAAGAACTTTAGGAACTTACTAGAGTTGGTTTTTGATTTAAAAATTGAACAAGAAAACTTCACACTTCATCTTGGTGCTTAAAAAGAATCCATTATTGCTTTGAGGTATAAAATGAACATGTGTTTTTTTTGTTTTGCAATCTTTTTTATAAAGTAATCTCATTCAAAAGGGCATATGCACTTCTCTTGCACTTCATGGTGATCTTGAGAATCAAAAGTCTTTTTGGTGATATTAAGTTGTATAAAAGATTTCCTCCGCACTTCAATTTGGGCTTAAATTTGACAAAACATGCGAGTGTGAAGTAATGGAATTGTGTGTGCTCCCTCCTAATTGTGTTAGGCAGTCAAACTACAATTGTACTCCTTCGCCATTGTGTACCTTTAGAGAGCCTACCTTGGTGGGAAAAAGTAATCACCCCAAGGTAATTACTCAAACTGGTGATGAGGTAAACGCCATGCTAATCTTGATCAGTATGTAAATTTGAATTTTGAGGAAACTCATCATTATAGTCACTCCTACGGACAAGTAGGTGATTCTCTTTGTATGGGTTGAGCTTGCCTCTTATGTGGTCATCTAAACGGGTATCTTAATTAAAATCTAATCTATGTAAAATCCAAAATCCTTTCTATTTGTTGGTGCAAGAGGTCAGACCTTTGAAGTCATCCCACATTTTTGTGGCTCTTAGTATAGATGAGAAGTTCATCATGGGAGATTCATGAGAACTAAACCTTAGCTGACTCAAGAAGAGAGTGCACTGTAAGGGGGAGCTTGCGTGGTCAAGATTCTAATCATCTGCTCAGAGTAGGCACAACTGGATTTATCCAAGTGGGAACTCAATAAATATTGTCTTATTCTATCCTAGGGTTGTGCAATCTTTGAGTTAGTTACACACATTGCTTAGATCCAAAATATTTGAACACAAACATTCAACATGATCATCAAATTTCAAACCCTTTAGGAAGAGCAAATACCTTTTAAAAAATCCAAGTGCTACTGCTTGTCCCTTGGGATTTCATCCTTAGAGGCTTCTAAGTATTTGGATTATATCTCAATTTTCTCTCACTAAATTCAACGTTAGGGAACTATTACCTTGATTTTCTTGATTTCCACATAATGGACCTTGTGGGATGAAGAGAAATTAAGACATAGACATTTAGTGGAAAATCTAAGAAAGAAAGTGTTTGAGGCAAAAGCAATTCATTAATCAAGATGAAATCAATTGAGCCTCACACATGTGCTTGTTATCTTTTGGTCATATGGTTTTCCATGCAAACATTGGTCTTTTTGTTTGAACTACTCTTAGCAAAAAGCATGTTCTTCAATATCGAGGTCTTGTAAGAAAAAGTCTCTCTACGTTCACTTAGGATCAAAATCATCACTTTCATCTATCCTCAAACATCAATCAAAAAATCATCTCACAAACAACTCTTAGAAATCTTGGAAAAATCCTCTATGCTAGACATTTTGGAAAATCCTTTGAATCAAAAATCAAAATCATCTTGTTTAATTAAGTGTGTGTGTATGCATCCTTCTTCATACACTTATTTAAACTATCACCTTGTGAGCAATTTTATTCCAAGATAGTTCATCTAACATCTTTGGGTTTATGTGTTCATTATCCAAAATCCAAATCCAAAATCCAAATCAAATCAAACCAAAATCAAATCCAAAAGTCCCAAAGTCTTGTATCCCATTCAAGGTTTCTTAAGAGCTCAATCATTCACATCATCCATATTTCATTTATCTAATCATCACCCTTTGATCCTTAGTATCCTAGATTTTATTTTTTGTACCTAAAGTTTAGATCAATCTAACGAGTTAGAGGTTCACCTTCGATATTCTTGAAAATTGATTTTAATTTTATGGTCCAAACTAGATCTCAACACAAGAATAACATGGAATATAAACTTGATCCATACATCATGAGTAATCTAAAAATCCTTACAATTCCAATTGATTATCAACATTCCCATTTACACAATCCATACATGGCATCATCATCTCCTACAAACCTCAATGGTACAACAAATGTGAGTATGCCCAATCTAAATTTTGGAACACCTTTCCCTGTGGTAAATTTAAATCAAATTCCAAACTTTCAAATCTATCAACCAAACAATCATTGCATGAGTCTTCAAAAAATAAAACATTATCCCACCAAATCCATACATGCCAAATGTGAATATACCAAGTACAAGTTTACGAAACATGAACATTTCAAATCCACACTTGGTAAAATTTGGAATAGATATGTTTAGGAATCATACAAATGTTGTTAAAATTCCAAACAATATGTTAACAACTCCATGTATTGATCCAAGTCAAGGTAACACCATAAAAAATCAAAGTTACCTCAATCAAGGCAATATGTTTCCAAACCAAAACAATGTTCAATTTCAACCTATAATGCCAAATCTAAACATCATCCCAAAGAAGAACATTGTCCAAAATTAATTTGTCCATGATCCCATACAAACACCACAAGTATACATTCCAAATATGCTTGAAAAAAATCCAAATCAACTATGTCAAGGGATTCAAGATCAAAATCAAGATCAAATTTCGCTAGATCAAATTGTGTCACTTGCTAAAATATGATCATTGCACCAAGATACATCTTCACCCCAAAATAAATACACTCTTCCATTGGTTAAACCATGTCATCAAGGAATTGAATTATTTCCACAACCACATAAAGAAAATATCTCCAATGTCAAGAAGTTGGATATCAACATCAACACCATCAACAATAAACTCAACCTCCACATCTTGAAGATCAATCACCACATCTTGAATATCAATCATCGCATCTCCAAGATCAATCACAACAAGAATCATCTCAACAAGCACAAATCTCACAAGGTAACAAACAGCAATACACACCACTTGGGGGATCAATTGAATTGGTCATGCAACATTTGGTACAAGAAAATCTTATCAAAATATCCTTTTATGAAAATTATCAAGATCCTCAAGTTAAACCACCAGGGTATAATGAGAAGCACCTTTGTGATTTTCACAAAATAAAGGGACACACAACATCAAATTGTATTTGACTCAAAAATTTCATGCAAGACCATATTGATCAAAAAATAATAACTATTGAGGACAACGATGAAGATTCAACCACTAGTGATAGCAGTGACAATCTCTCCACCACAATTATTGAAAAAAATGATCAGGATCTATCCATCAATGATTTCCTTGAAGATTTTTCCACCTCATCCAATGATCAAATCAATGCACATCAGGAGTCACTTTTTAGTCATGATCAAAACCCCTCAAACAATAATCTATTTCAAGAAGTGTTAGAATTATTTGATCCTACTGACATAATCCAAGATCCATCGACCAATGATCATGTTGAAAATGTCTCTACATCACCTAAGGAGTTAGAGGACATATCTCAAGAATTTATTCCAAAGCATGATCAACATCTTTCACCAAAGTCTAACAATGGTCCTTTCTAAGACATATTCACATACTTTGACCTCATGGTTACATATACTAAAGGATCCTCAACCCAACACTTGACCTAAGTCCACCCAAATATCAAGAGTATATTGAGCCACTTCCCATGAATAATGATGGTGTCCAAGAACCCTTTGTAAGCAATCCATCCTTTGAAATTGACCCATGTCAAGAACTTGATCCAAAGTATGTCAAAAGAAATTCCAACATTAATCAAGATCAAGAATTCATATCTCCAAGATTTTACAATGATATAATGGACACTCTCCTATCTATACAAGATATTGCAGATGATGACCATATCCATATAGCACATATTCCTCCATCTACCCATGAGATGCCTTTTGTGGATGGACATGTAGATGATCTTCATTCAGAACAAGATTCCTTTACTCCTAACATTATTACACAAAAGGAGAAGGTTATTGATTCCTACAAGCAAACTGAGTTGTCAACATCAAGATTAGATATATCCCAAATTTAGACTAAGAAAATCGTGTATGAAGATATCCAACATTATCCACTCAAGGAAATAGGTCAAATAGAACAAGATATTTCAGATTTAGTAGAGCAGCCAATTGAAATAATGTCATCTGTAGTGGTCATTTATCAAAGAATGCTTATTGAACAAGACATCTCAAAACAAGTAGAATCAAGGAACAAAGATACTATTACCACCATACTAGGGGAAACTATGTCTCAAGAAAATGTCAACATAAGGGGCACAAAGAATCATTATGATGAAACTGATGCTAACACAATAACCAACCGCATCATGAATCTTCATCCACCCATCACCCCATCCATGAATTGGGACCAACATCAAAAGAAATATTTGAATCAAAGCATGAAAAAAATTATCAAACAAAAAGAAGCTAAGGAGCATAATGGACAAATAAAATACACGTGGATACCAAAGAATACAAAGAAAGATTATCCCTATCAAACTCTATTAGTCAAAGAAACTATGGGGAAAAATAAAAAGGGAAAATTATCCACCAAATATGTCCACAAAGTCAACAATAGGCTTCTCAAGCAACATACAAAGTATATCAAGTAGTTGGTCCTAATTCCATGCACACTTCCGTATCCACCCATAATTTCTCATCTTCCCAAGTTTGGAAAGTCAAAGGTTCCAAACTATCAACCAATCCAACTTCTATTCCTAAACATACTCCACCATCCACTCCTCCATGCATGATATCCAATTCTCACATCGACCATGTATTGGCAGCCACCCTTCATTATAAGGATTCAGAAGGCACTCTATCACGATGTGCGCACAAAGACAAAGTTAACTTTGGTATCAACAAAGCAGATCAAGAATCTCAAAAGTTTTATTCAAGTGCACATATCTTGGAAAAACAACTTCTTCAGGATGGATATCGATGACACATTATGATAGAATAATCTACATTAGCACCACCAGGTTATTCAACATGAGGTTAAAAATATTTCACAGAGAAATACAAAAAATCCAAAAAAACAAAAAAAAGGATTGAAAAAAGTAAAGAATTTTTTTTTCCTCCAATAAAAACCACTATGGTGGTGCTTTGGGCAGGTACCAGGATAAAAACTTGGAAAACAGGCGTCATGTGTAGAATTGAGCATCTACGTGCTCTAGTTAGGTGGAAGTATCTCATACCATCTCTAATAAATCTAGCATTCCATCCATCTCATCCATAATAAATCCATTCATCCATAAACCATATTCACATCAAAAACATTGCTTTTCCATAGTATGCCTAAGCCTCCTATTGTTTCAAAGGATTTGGAGTAAGCCTTCTCCCATCCAAAGATATAAAATACGTTCTTTTTTTCCTCCCTAATCTTGGTTTTTTGTAGGAGAATGATATATGTGTCTGCCTTTTCTATTTGGCATCTGATCAGATGCCTTTTATTAGGGGCATTCAATCCCCTAACGTTCCATGCAATAATCTTCATGGTTCTTCCTGTTGGGAGTGCTCTTCTCCCTTAATGTCTTGTGGAAAGTTCTTGATGCTTTTCAGCCTTTTCTCATGGGTCAACTCCTCCCTAATTTGCTTTCTGGACTTCCTCCCTTTCTTCTTTTTGTTTTTCTTTGGCACATCTAGAAATTGTTCTACCATTTGTGTTATGCTCATATTCTCAATTATATCGAACTTGTCAACTTCATCGTAATCACTTTCCAATGAGAAACAGGTTCTATCTACTTTGTTGGTTGATTGCAAGAGTCTACCTTTATTTGTGTGGGTTCCACCCGCCCTGGAACTTCTGGATATTAGCTTCCTCTATTTTTTTGTGATATTTTACTTCCTTTTTTGTAACTTGATTCTTATGCATAGGGCTTGGGCCTAGTGGTGTCTTTGTGTGTAACTCTTGCGCCACATTTGCCTCATGCCTTATAATTTCTATATGGTTTATATCTATGGCTTCCTTGGGGCTTGGAGTCCTACTTTCCCTTATTTGTTTTTTGGTTTCATCTCCACACCTGCTTAGTTTTTGGGGGAGACTTTTGTTTTTCTGTGTTATTGTCTTTTAGGATCCTTTTATGTCTTGGATTTTTTCATTCCTTTATTTCAATGCCCTATTTCCAAATCCTTGCTTTAGATTTTTTTTTATACTATAGGAATTAGTCGAGTATCCATCCCCCTATAAACTACAATGTTCCTAGTAAAAAAATTTCATGTGACTGGTGGCATTGGCACAAGACACCCTCTGTGGTGCAGGAGCACCCAATACACACAGTTTCAACAATTTATCCTTTGAAGGAAGGCATTAGGAATTTAAGGGTATTTGAGTAAATTAATGTTAAATAAGGTCTTTGAGACTATTATTCATGTAATTGGGGGGTTTTTAAGGTTAGTTGTTCCAAAAGTGCAAAAGGTTGCATAATATTGTGTTTATTGTTAACACATTGTCAAACAATGCAAAATTAAGCAATGTAAGGGTTAAAGTAGTCTTGTGGTCAGTTATAGGAATTTCATGGGTAGTTTGGATTGTAAATTGTTTAAATGGCCTCTTGAAGGCTCGAGAAGCATTGGTTGAAGCAATTTGAAGAACAAAAATTAATAAAATCTCTATTTTTGTAGTTATTTTCTATTTTTTCCTTCATTCCCAGCCTGTGTACGGGTCCGTACAGCAGGAACTAGTCATAAATGATTGGATTCTGATATAGGATTGTGTTCTCTTTGTTTTGAATTGGTTCTTGAGGGATAAACTTGTATTTCAAGCAACTTAGTCACTGAAATTTAAAGACTGGTCAGAAAATAGGGTTGAGGGTTTTGAGCCTCAAAATGAGTCGAAAAGGCCATTCCACCTTTCTGTAATTACTGTTTCTTGGTGGAATGGTCATGTTAAGTGTAGGAGTAGGTATAGGAATGTATTCTTGCACTGATAAAGAGATGTGAGGATCTTGAGAACGCTGCCCCAGTGAAAAAGACAGATTTTATGCCTTTTAAGCATAGCTAGGATAAGGTTTTTTGTGTTGTGTAAGGAGAATAGGATGGAAGTTGTTGGTTTTGGTGTTTTTGGGTATAATTAGATGTTTTTCAATGATTTGAGAGGTTGATGAAGACCTGGGGTGAATAGAAGTTAGAAACCCTATGGTGAAGGGGTGAAAAGAGTGGAAAATAAGGTGATTTACAAAGGAAGTACGTGCAAAACATGAGGGTAGTCGAATATTAATATGTGTTGAGCATGTTCAGGTTGAGATATGAAGGATTCAAGTGGTTTAAGGTATGCAAGTGATCTGGGTATAGGACTTTCAATAAGCCCTAGTTTTTAGGAAGGAAAAGGAGGGTTTGTTGGAGCAGCAATATAGAAGGGCAGTATGGAGGTTTTGATCAGTGATTCTTGTGTTTTGTGCCACAATTTGTGACTGTCCAAGAGTTGGTAAGGTGAAAGGTAGTTTAAAAGGTACTTTGTTTGTAAATGTGGGCTAATTCTACTAGCCCTTGGATACGATGTCTTACTATTTTTCTATTTTGACAAATTAATCTTACTTGTAAGCTTGGAACTATTTTTTTGATGGAATATGGATGCTATATGGATGATCAGTGGGTGTTCTTACAGTTTTCTTTGAGGAGTTGGTCCTTCAGTTGCTCAATTGTGAATTGGGAAGCCATAGAGCTGACCCTATGGAAGTTGTGCTAGTTATTTGATTTTGAGTTGGTGAAAAGAGTGGAAAATAAGGTGATTTACAAAGGAAGTACGTGAAAAACATGAGGATAGTCAAATATTAAGATGTGTTGAGCATGTTCAGGTTGAGATATGAAGGATTCAAGTGGTTTTAGGTCTGCAAGTGATCTGGGTATAGGACTTTCAATAAGCCCTAGTTTTTAGGAAGGAAAAGGAGGGTTTGTTGGAGCAGCAATATAGAAGGGTAATATGGAGGTTTTGATCAGTGATTCTTGTGTTTTGTGCCACAATTTGTGACTGTCCAAGAGTTGGTAAGGTGAAAGGTAGTTTAAAAGGTACTTTGTTTGTAAATGTGGGCTAATTCTACTAGCCCTTGGATACGATGTCTTACTATTTTTCTATGTTTTGACAAATTAATCTTACTTGTAAGCTTGGAACTGTCTTTTTGATGGAATATGGATGCTATATGGATGCTCAGTGGGTGTTCTTACAGTTTTCTTTGAGGAGTTGGTCCTTCAGTTGCTCAATTGTGAATTGGGAAGCCATAGAGCTGACCCTATGGAAGTTGTGCTAGTTATTTGATTTTGAGTTGGTGTTTGGTTTTCAAAGCTTGGTTGAATGTTCCTCCACCCTACTCTACATCACTCTGGTACAAAAATTTTGGTGGGGGAGACTAGAAATTATGACCTCTTTCCTGCAATAGGATTCTTTATCCAATCGAGCAAGGTCCTCGTGGTGTAGGAGCACCTAGGAAGAGCACCTAGGAAGCATTAGGTAGCACTAGACAAATTTGTGAGCCTAGGATGAAATTTTGTGGTCTTAATGCTTTAAGGGCATGTTGACCATCTAGTTATGAGTTAGAGATGTTAGAACATGTTAGGAGGAAGGTTGATCTATAGCTCATGGTAGAATGGATGAGTAACCACAAATTGTTTCCATTAGGATTCACTAAGAATTAGAAATAAAGCCCAGAATGTTGCATTTGTGCAATTTTGGCCTAAAGTGGTGGTTATGTCCGACCAAGGGAAGAAGTAACCACTTCATGAACCTTTAAAGGGTGGACCTCAACTTGGAGTGGATGTTGGAATCATTTTGAGTTTGTAATTAGCTTGAAATCAAGAAAACAATGATATTTTGAGTGTTCATTTCCTAGTTTTGTTTTGTTTTGAATTAGTAGGTTAATGGATTGAACATGGCATCTGGTACAGATTAGAATGTAGTGAAATTTCTTTTTCAAACATTGTTTGGTTCAGTAGGCAGTAGGTTATTCGCTTTCAAGTTATCTTGTAACTACTTTGTTCTTCTTTAATTGCTGTTCTAATTGGTAAACTGTGGAAAATGAGGTTTTAGCTTACATTACCACTGTACTTAGAGTACGAGCCTATTGGGAATGTGGCTAAGCTCCATGCCTATAAATAGGTTAGAGTTAGGAGTCTTTAGGAGTCAAAATATCATGGAAAAAGTCTTCTCCTAGGCGAGCTTGACAGAGCCCAGTTAGGAAAGACAGTGAGAACAAGGCACTTGGTTTGCAGGGGTTGACCTTTTCCTATCAAGTCACGGTGTGGAGAGGTATATGGATGCCTTACAAAGGCTTGGTAGGAAGGAAGAGGTTTCACTAGACCATTTAGTGATTGGGAAAAGATGACAGTTCACTGTGTGGTCAGGAAATGGCCTAAAAAAGCCCCAATTCTTACAAAATGAGGGTTACGCCTATATACGGATAGTGAAGGCCTATAACCTCAAAAATATTTGAGAGGTAGGAAAATGAACCAAGATCCCCATGGGAAGATTGTGATGTTATTTAGAGAGATTGGAGATTGAGCCTATTTTCTCGGGTTAGGAGACCTAATTGGGGCTTAAGGCTAGTAGCCTTTTTAACCTTAGAAGAGGGTTTGGTGAGAGCGATGGAGAATTCAATATTGGTGGATGACCAAGAACCCTAGAGGGATGGTCTTGAGGCCATGGGAGACACCACACACCCCTACATCGAATTGGTGAAGGATGGAGATTTAGTTAGCCTTTAGGAAGATTAAGGGCTAAGGAGAGAATGACAAAAAGAGCACCAAGATTGGCTTGGTTAAGGAAATGGAGATGATAGTAGGGTTGTCCAGGAGAACCAGGGGTGCCTAACAAGCATTAGGGCCTATAGGTTAAGGTGTGGAGAGTGACACCAAAGGGGTTTGCCGAGGTGAGACCCAGAGCATGGAATAGTGAGTGTTGCATCCAACCCTACCTTATCATATTGGTATCAGAGAAAGTAAAAGATTTGGGATAGAATAATATATGTCAGAGGTTGAGTCTAGTGATTTTTCCATCATGGTGACAAATGAAAAGTTGGCCAAGATGGTTGAAGGACAAGAGGAAGACAATAGGCTATTCATGGAAAGAATAGACCAACTGGAGCAAGCATTGAATGAAGCGTAGTTTAAAGGAAGGGTACCAAAGAAAGAAGAGGTTGCAGAGGAAGACAAGATCCCTGAACTTGACCCTATTCTGAAAGAAGAGCCTTTCTTGAAGGAATTGAAGGCTTTGAGTGGAAAATCACTTGAAGGCATACCATTGTTTAGTGGGAAAATGGATGCTGATTTAGTTATTGATTGGATAGAGGGAATGGAAAACCATTTTGAATGTGATGGAGTCACTGAAGCACAGAAGGTAAAGGTGGCCAAATCAAGACTAAGAGGTTCTACCTTGACATGGTGGAAATTCATTCAGACAGAGAGGGAAAAGGAAGGAAAATAGCCTATTTCAACTTGGAAAGGAATGGTTGCCAAAGTGAGGGAAGCATACATGCCAGATGATTATGAGATTCAGTTACACAAGAAGAGACAAAGCCTAAGGTAGAAAGACCAAGATGTGAATACCTACACAGAGGAGTTTCAAAAACTTTGTATGAGGTCTAATGTTTCAGAAGATGAAAGTATCAAGGTGGCTAGGTATCTTAATGGCTTGATGTGGAACATTCAAGAGGAGATGGATCTTTTAAGTCCTAAGATAGTACATCAATGTTACCAATTGGAAATCAAGATTGAGGAAAGAAACAAGAGGAAGCAAGACCAGGCTTCTACGGGTAGAGGCAAAGGCAGAGAACAAAGAGATCAAAGAGGAGAGCGAGGTGGCTACCAAGGTAGAGGCAATGACCAAAGAAACCAAGGAGAGTTTAAATCCACAGATCATGGCAATGAAATACCTTCTAGAGGAGGGTATAATAGAGGTAGAGGTTCTCAAGGAGGATCCAATAGAGGAAGAGGAGCAGGCAGGAGCAATTCATACTTTGCAAACATGAAATGTTGTGGTCAAGTTGGACATCCAGCTTATAGGTGCCCGGAGAAAGCATCTTCATCAAGCAATGAGAAGAGAGTGGCATATGCACAAGAGGACAATATGAGTGTTAAAACACTAGAAGTCAGTCATATTGAATCAAAAGTAGGGGAGAATCTAATGTTCAGTAGAGTTTTGATTAGATAACCAGTCAAGGAAGAACCAAAACAAAGGAGAGCTCTATTTAGAGTAAGGTGCAAGATACTTGGTAAAATATGCAAGGTCATAGTCGATTCAGGTTCAATAGACAATATTATCTTAGAGGAGGCAGTAATGAAACTGAAATTGGAGAAGGTACCCCACACTAACCCCTACAAGGTAACATGGCTCAACAAAGGGCAGAGTGTTTTAGTGAATGAGCAAGTAACGGTGGAGATTTCCATTGGAGGGTACAAGGAAAAGTTAGTTTGTGATGTTTTACCCATGGATGCCTATCATCTACTATTGGGAAGACCAGGGCAATATGATAGAGGTGCCATATATGATGGGAAAGAGAACACCATCTCATTCAAGAAGGATGCGAATCCTTTCAAGTTGCAGTCACTGTCAGAAGAAGAAGAGGGACAGTCAAAGACACCAAGTGTCATGTTGAGTAGTGGGAAGGAGTTCCTTAACAATCTACATCAAGGGGGTGAAGGATATGTGGTTATGTTACAACCTAAAGAAGAAGACACGGCTGAAAAGACAGTCATACCCGGAGTAGTCCTAAAGTTGTTGGATCAGTTTAAGGACATTGTAAGTGATGGTGCACCTGCAACTCTACCACCAAAGAGAGCCATAAGTCATCAAATTGACTTCATACCTAGAGCCTCATTGCCTAACAAAGCAGCTTATAAGCTTACACCGGATCAGAATCTAGAGGTAGCTAGGCAAGTGCAAGAGTTGTTGAATCAAGGATTGATTCAAAAGAGCATCAGCCCATGTGTAGTACCAGTGGTCTTAGCAACCAAGAAAGGTGGTAAGTGGAGATTATGCACTGATTCTAGAGCAATAAATAGAATCACAATCAGGTATAGGTTTCCTATTCCTAGAATTGAAGATTTAATGGATTGTCTTGGAGGAGCTCAGTACTTTACCATGTTGGATCTCAACAGTGGATACCATCAGATCAGAATCAAGGATGGAGATGAGTGGAAGATAGCTTTTAAGACAAATGATGGGTTATATGAGTGGAGAGTTATGCCATTTGGTCTCTCCAATGCCCCTATCACATTCATGAGGCTCATGAATGAAGTTCTTAAAGACTTTATAGGGATATTTGTGGTAGTGTATCTTGATGACATCCTCATATTCAACAAGACATTAGAAGAGAATTTAAAACATGTGGAGTTGGTTCTTAGAAGGTTGCAAGAGGAGAAGTTGGCAATTAATCTAGAGAAGTGTGAGTTCTTCAAGCAAGATCTTGTATATTTGGGTTTTGTAGTGTCCAACCATCTAGTTTTGAGTTAGAGATGTTAGAACATGTTAGGAGGAAGATTTATTTGTAGCTCATGGTAGAATGGATGAGTAACCACAAATTGTTTCCACTAGGATTCACTAAGAATTGGAAATAAAGCCCAAAATGTTGCATTTGTGCAATTTTGGCCTAATGTGATGGTTATGTCTGACCAAGGGAAGAAGTAACAACTTCATGAACCTTTAAAGGGTGGAACTCGACTTGGAGTGGAGGTTGGAATCATTTTGAGTTTGTAATTAGCTTGAATTAAGAAAATAGTGATATTTTGAGTGTGCATTTCCTAGTTTTTTTCTGTTTTGAATTAGTAGGTTAATGGATTGAACATGGCATCTGGTAAAAATTAGAATGTAGTGAAATTGATTTTTCAAACATTATTTGGTTCAGTAGACAGTAGGTTATTCGCTTTCAAGTTATCTTGTAAATACTTTGTTCTTCTTTAATTGCTATCCTGACTGGTAAACTGTGGAAAATGAGGTTTTAGCTTACATTACCATTGTACTTAGAGTACGAGCTTGTTGGGAATGTGGCTAAGCTCCATGCCTATAAATAGGTTAGAGTTAGGAGTATGTAGGAGTCAAAGTATCATGGAAAAAGTCTTCTCGTAGGCGAGCTTGACAGTGCCCAGTTAGGAAAGACAGTGAGAACAAGGCACTTGGTTTGTAGGGGTTGAGCTTTCCCTGTCAAGTCACGGTGTGGAGAGGAAGACAGATGCCTTACAAAGGCTTGGCAGGAAGGAAGAGGTTTCACCAGACCATTTGGTGATTGGAAAAAGCTGACAGTTCACTGTGTGGTCAGGAAATGGCCTAAAAAAGCCCTAATTCTCACAAAATGAGGGTTACGCCTGTGTACGGACAGTGAAGGCATATAACCTCAAAAATATTTGACAGGTAGGAAAATGAACTAGGATCCCCATGGGAAGATTGTGATGTTCTTTAAAGAGATTGGAGATTGAGCCTATTTTCTCGGGTTAGGAGACCTAATTGGGGCTCAAGGCTAGTAGCCTTTTTAACCCTAGAAGAGGGTTTGGTGAGAGTGATGGAGAATTGGAGATTGGTGGATGATGAAGAACCATAGAGGGATGATCTTGAGGCCATGGGAGACACCACACACCCTTGCATCAAATTGGTGAAGGATGGAGATTTAGTTAGCCTTTAGGAAGATTAAGGGCTAAGGAGAGAATGTCAGAAAGAGCACCAAGATTGGCTTGGTTAGGGAAATGGAGATGATAGTAGGGTTGGCCAGGAGAACCAGGGATGCCTAACAAGCATTAGGGCCTATAGGTTAAGGTGGTGGGGAGTGACACCAAAGGGGTTTGCCAAGGTGAGACCTAGAGCATGGAACAGTGAGTGTTCCATCCAACCCTACTCAATCACCTCACCCCAATCCCTGCTTTAGATTTGAGATTTATTTCCTTAGGGATTTCTTTTATTGCTACTATCTTAATTCTTGCATAAAGATAAGAGTTTTTTTTAAGCAGAGGAACATCAATTTGTGCTAATGCTCCCGAAGACCTTCCAATCTCCTCTAAGCATTCCTCATACCAAAATTCGCGACGTTCTTAAAGTAATACTTGGTGATAGCTTGTACAATCATGACTTCACATGTGGGCCATTATTAAGAACTTGCAAAATCAAAGGATATTGCAATAAAGACACAAGCCAACACCTTCAAGATAGGTTTGATAAATTCATAAACTCGCATCCTTCAACCAAAACTTCAAAAATGAACCCGCGACAAAATAATTCTACAGAATAAATTGAGGGATCAACACTTGGATCTGGTGTGGAAAGTGGTGGGGTCAAAATTTTAAAGGCTTGGACAAGGCACTTAATTGATTTAATAAAGCATGAGTATTTAATGGATAAAAATATCATTAGAACCAAAGTGTCAATTAAAAAATGAATAAAAAGACATTGCAAGGCAACTAAGTGCCCAAAAATGGACCAAAGAAGTCACTTTCAAATTAGAACATAAAGTGATGGGAAAAGATGGAGCCTTAGGGTTTTTTAAGTTTTAGTGCTAAACACTTAGGAAATTCATAGATTAAAATCCTATGATACTCAAGAATCCTATCAATAAGTAAGAATGAAAACAAATTTACATGTCTCACAAACAATAAAACTTTTGACTTATACCATTTTCATTACCATTGAAGTACCAATTTGTAATTATACTTTGGTAGATCATAATGATGGCTAAACGAAATAACTATTTGTAATATGATTAGGTTTTCGTTTGATAGTGTTTCATTTTGACAATTTATGTTTACTAAAAAATGAGGGTAACTTGAACTTATACTAAGTAATTTTTGTCTTGTAATCTCTAACATGTTTCTTGGTGTAGGGTTTAGAGTTTAAAATGGTTTGGTCATAGAAGATGATATGCATTTTCTCCTTTGAACCTTTGGATAATACCATCTTATTACTATATTAGCTATAGTACTATAGAGTTTGTTTTGTATGATATTTTTTCTATCATGTTTTATTATGTAGTGTTATATAGGTTGGGCAATATAAGATTTTATATATATATATATATATATATCTTCTTTGAGCCTACATGATGTAACATCCTATTACTATACAAGGTACAGTAGTAACAATATTTCTTGTATTAAAGTTTTCTATCATGTTTTGCTTTGTGGGGTTTGTAATTTAAATAGATTTTGCATATTTGTGTTTTCTATTTATAAGTTAAACACCATATATTTCAAATGATCAACATACAACTTGAAATTGATTTGGTTTTAGAATGTTTGTTTGGTCTAAAGTATTAAATTTACAAAGTATATCAAGCAGATAAGCATTTATAGTATATAAAGCATATAAGCATTTACAATTTGTAATGTGAACTTATAGTTGATTGAGTAGATAGTAGTGTGTAATTTGAATAGATAGCAATATGCAATTTGAACTATGGAGGAATTATTTTGATGGGTTACAAGAAAATTGGACTAGAAAAATGAATGTATTAATAGCAAATTATGGGAGGACATGTTGATTTGTGCACTTTCATTTGATTGGTTGAATTTGAATTTTGGATCGATTCATTTGAGATGAATAGATGAATTTGATGGATGTTTAAAATTTTGAATTTTATAAATTTTTTGGCATTTTATTGATTTGGTTGAATTTTTGTTTGGTATAATGTCTTAAATTTTTGTCCTATTATTTCAAAGGCCTTATACCTTCGAGCATGCTACTTGTAGATATTCATGAAGTGACTAGTAGTTGAGAAAATATCTCTTGATAAAATTAAGTTGATGAGGAGATATGGAACGCTTGCAATGCATTTCATTTATGAAGAACTTTATATTACTTTATCAAATAAAAAATACATATACCAACCCAAAAAATCAATAATTTTTAAGACCTCGCCCCACTACCAACAATTTCAATGCAACTGCACTCACACAAACTTTTCATAGACTTTTCACAGAAATATGAAAAGTCTGGTATAGAAATTATAATTGTCCAACTGAGTAGACATTTCCTTATGTCACGCCTGATTACTTTCGATACTTTCGATCGCACTCACACAGACTTTTTCTAGAAATATTCACATTCAGACTTGCCGTATAAACGAAGGCAGCCGTGAGACGTAAGAAGTGCGTTATAGAAGTAAAATAATCATGAGATTAAAGTCATAAATTGAAGATCTAAAATTTTGTATCAATCATATTTGCCATAGAAAATTAGAGAAGACTATCCATTTTAATTTTTTTTATGGAGAACAAATATTGTAAGTTTTGGTTTTCCTCATTTTTATAGAATTTTAGAAGATATGTTTTTCTATTGAGAAAATGTGAACAGAAAATTGTTTTAGAAAATTAAAAATGTCTATTCATATGTTTTTTAGAAAATTAGAGAAGTTTATTCATAGTTTTGGATAGAAAGAATTTATTATAAATATTAATTTTTTAAATTTTATGTAAATATGAGAAGATATATATTTTTATTGACAAGATTTGTAAGAAAATTAAAATTATTTATTTATCTATTCACTTAATTTTTAAATAGAATTAATTGCAAATTCATTATTTTTTTAGACTTCTATAAAAATTGAGAATATGCAATTTTTCTAAAAAATATTGTTGATAATTACTTAGTTTTTCAATCACATAATGACTTCTAAATGAAATATTGGAACCAAAGAAGCATTAAGAGCAACGGTTGACCTCTACCTTGCAAGCTTTAAAACCTTGTACATCTCATCCAATGTACCTTGCAAGTCATTATGATACTAGACAAAAAATCATAAGAAAAGTTGTACACCCATCCTAACCCTACAAGCCTAGCTTTAAAAGAATTATAGACAAATTTGACATCTATAGGGTATGTGGTGGAAACCATAAAAAAATTGTGTTCCACTAGTTTTAATTCCATATCTGGCCAGTTCTTTGGTTCTAAGTTATTGTTCTCCAAGCTAGGGCTTTGTATCCTTGCATCCTAGGGTTCTCTTCATGCTTTAAACCCTTCAAAAACCCTAGGTATTTGTTCATTCTTTGGGCTTATGTTCTAATTCTTTGTTGACTTTTGTTTTCCTATTTTCGGGTTTTTCAAGTCATCACTTGAGTCATTAATACCATTCGTCAACCGATCCCTATCGCTTAGGTTTACAAGTCACTTCCTTTTCAAAATATTTCAATATATATTTTTTAGCTATGTAGGCTTAAAAATGTCAAAGTATCAAAATGCCCGAAGCCTACATTTGAAAAATTAAATTCATTATTATATCGACCTAGTGAAGTCCCCTTTTCATGTGTTGTCTTTGAGCACGTGCATTTTAAAATTCCTAAGGGAGCAGTCAAGTTCCACCAAATAAATCCCAATCGTTGCTCGCTAGCCCATGAAAATAAAATAATGTAATCAAATACTTAGCAGGGTAGCAGGCAAGTGACACATGCCCATCCTTGTGGTGAGGCCTACGACTTCCAACAATGGCGATGTTAAAGGGTTAAAAGATATACAGTGGATCTATATGATCAAATTCTTCAATCTTGACCATTCCCCACCAGCCCGCGAGGGACCCACAAGTGAGCCTTTTAGCCTAGCGGGCTGGCAGGTGAATGCCACATGGAATTATCTACGTCATCTATGGGACTATTGAAGGTACAAAATATTTGATAAAATATTTCAAGGTGACTTTAGTCACATTAAAGACTAAGTTACAAATGGGACTTGTTACACACGTGGGTATAAAGGAAGTGAGATATTTTAATCTCAGTCGTCCATCATGAAAGGATGTTAATTGTCTGGGCATATGTTTGAAGATTAATCATTGCACATGTGGAGTTGTACTAGATAAAATCTAAGTTGATCCTAACTCTCTTGTGGTGGACCCTCAAGGATGTATGAATTGTCTGGATTACTCTATGAATTTTGAGGGTCTTGTGACACTAGGGGTGCAAGAGGTGTGATATTGACATATTTGGATAAGTCAAACCCCAACGATGACTTGATGCCCTTCATGAGTAATGTGGAAAGCATCTTATCCCCATGCTCATTGAGGAGACGATCCATCATTTGGACATTGATGAGATTGTTAAGATATTTGTCCACTATGACCTCAGGTTGGTTTACCATGCTCTCGTCAGTAGGAGGTGACATAGTGTGGATCTCAATATTGGATTGCGATGAGCCACCGTTGGTGGGATCCTGAGGAATGTAAGGCTAAGTACCTTGGGCCTATTGTTTTACCATGCGATTATTTTCTTACAATCAAGTGGTAACAGGCATGAAAATGAAAAAATACCAGGTGGACTAAGATGACGCTATGCTCTAGGATGCACTTAAATGAATGACCTAGGTGATGACTAAAGGATTGATCATATTAGATGATGGATTGATTGGATTGGATATTTGATGTGATTGGATTCAATTAGATTGATTGATGGGATGAGATGATTGATATAATTGGATGATTGATTGGATTAGATCAACGAGGTTGACTCTAAACCAAGTTTAGAGGTTTAGATAGATGACATAATATTCTAAAAATTAGATTAGATGATGAAAAGGATGATTATGACACCAAATCTACCTCATGGAAGTAGATTGATTGGGTCATGGATGATTATTGACTCAAGACGAATAACAATCCTAAGTGTGAAGGATGACGATTAGGATAAGGAAAATAAGAAAACTTGGATAAAAACCTCTAAAACAAAGTCTAGGGGATTGGGATTGATGAAAAAATGATAAATATGCAATCTAGGGATGTTCTAAGATGCACCTAGATATGATTTGATTGACTGAATGATGACTTTTGGAAAATGCATACATACTAAAGAAACAATTATGACCATACGGATGGTGATATATATATTTTTTAATCATGGCAATGGACTCAAAAAATTATAGGCCTTTAGTGACTCAAACGATTAACTCTCAAGACTTTTGTATGGGTAGCACATACACCTCTGTGTTTCACAAATTAGCGCCTTTAGGTGACAAGTTTGCTTATTTAAAGACCACAGATTCACCTTTGTGTCAAGAAAATTCACTTATTTGTGACACAAGATCACCTTTCTATGACGTGAGGTCACCCAAGTCTAAGGGTATTCAAAAGAAACAAGTGTATATGAGACACAAACTCACCTATTTGGGATGCAGGATCGCCTCTCTAGGTGTGGGATCACCCAAGCCTTAAGGGACTCGCAAAGAATGGGTGGACACAACAAAAAAATTGCCTATCTATAAAGCAAGATCATCTCTATCTTGGGATGTACAAGGGTGAAATCACAATACTGTGTCTCATGTTTTTCCCAAGATGGATATTTACATAAATACTTTTAACTGAATCTTCATCTTCTGAGACCTATAGTAGCTAAACCATTAAGAATTTGAAGATGATGTGAACTAGTTATTTGTGGCAACTTTTGTGTAGATTCTAATTTTTTTTTTTTTCAAAATTTTAGAAATAAATCATGAATATTTTAACATCTCCATTAATAACTGATTTTGGATAGAAAACAACATTTTCAAAAAGTAACGTTTGTGTCGTACAACATAACTTTTTTTCTATAAAGGATTAAATTCTGATTTTATAAATATAGATTTTCAACATCAATATCTAGGGAATGGATATTTTTCCATAATTTTTTGTTGCATATTTATTTTTAAATTAATTTTTTAAGTCTCTATAACTATAATTTAGACATATGTGTGTGTCATACAACATAACTTTTTATGTATATATCAAAATCCAAATTTTCTTTTTTGGGTGAAAAAAGGACATCAATACCTAGGGAAAGGGTATTTTTTGAAGTTTTTAACTATGGTTTCCTATTTTTCAACCTCTACAAAACAAAGAACTTGATGTTCAAAGAAAAACCTATGTTTACTAAAAATTAAAGATTAAATACATGATAAAATGAAAATATGTCGAACCTATACTTGTTGAAAAACTCATTCAAGGGCTAAAATCTTGCAAAGTATAATTTTTAAATGATGTTATTTAATCCCTCAAAAGGTAAAGAAAAAGTGGGTTTTTACTAGCATTCTGATAGGTGTGAAGGAGACTCCATTGTGGGTATGATTAAATACTAGAGGGGTTCTATGTCAGGGGGTTTGATCTAAGGGGTTCTTATCTATCCCTCTTCAATTAAAACCCTTTAGATGGAGCCTCTCAAGACTTAAATCATTAGTTTTTTCTAAAAATAATGATTTTAGGAAAAAATCAGCAAATCCCAAGAGTGAGACACAATATTGTGATTTCACCCATAGACATGAACAAAATCTTCTATCGATGGATAACAAGTTTTCCTATTTCCTTAGCTATACTAATGGAGAATGGAGATGCCAAAAATGGGATTTCCTTTCAGACAAACGGATTTTCCTATGACCTAGACTATACGGATGGGGATGACATGGGAAAACACAGATGGACCCCTGTGAACTATATTTTCACCTATTCTAGGGAGTGTACGGATGGGGAAGACTCAGAAAAGACGTGGGATTGCCCATACGGATAGCAGGTTCACCTGAGAAATCAATAGGATCACCTATTCTAGGGGAATAGGCGGACTTGAAAGGTATGCACTAAATGTAAACTCACCTATTATCTAGGTAGACTTGCCTATTCAAGGAATAGGTGGACTCAGGGTCACCTAACTAAGGGACCTACAAGAAAATTCACCCCTGACCAAGATGGACTTGCCTAAAGGATGACCTAGACTAGACTTAGGAATGGAAACACCTCTTTACAAGGTAGGATCACCTATCCACAATGCAAATATGTCACTGAGGGTAGGGGTAGACTGTGGAAAAGGAAAAAAAAACATGACAAATAATAGACAAAAAGGCTGGACTGACTCAGATTGACAATAAACACTGGTATCGCACAAAGAAAACATGCTAGGCAACACAATCCTAGAATCAATATGAAGGGTTTACAAACTTGATGTAGGCCCATGACCTTGGGTGGAAAACCCAAGGTTAGTACTCTATGATACCAAGGTGGTTCTCTGGATCACCCTTTCTCACGAAGGAAGATAGCTAGTGATTTAGTGGCATAGGGTCATTAACAGACACCATGGGCTCACCTTCACACTCTCTCTTAGAGACTATCATAGTCTACCAAGAGGATTTATATCTCAACCCAAGGGAGTATATGGTGAGTAAATTTGGGGCATGATGTGCATCCCCTATGTAAGAATTGGCTATGAAGGTAGACACCCAAGATCTAGAGGCCTAATAGAAAGCACAAAAGAGAGAAAATAATATGACAAGAATAAACTGTATTCAATGTCAATAATATGATATGCAATACAATGCTCAATACAATGCATAGGAGACCCCTTGGATATATAGTCAAGGTGAGAACATAGGAGGGCATAAGATTATGACAAGTGTCGTAATCTTATGACATGTGACAACAATGAAGAGTTATCACTCCATCTAAAGTGGAAAAAGATAATGTGATAATCTCCACAAAAGGTGGATCTCCCACAAAAGGTGGAGAGATGATGTGTCCACAAAAGGTGGAAGTGATGAGGTATGAGATGTCAACTCCACCAAAGGTGGAAAATCTCCAACAACCTCCTATGTGGTCCCTAAGTAAACTTAAGTAAGGTGTAATTATGACCTAGGACAAGGTACAAGAAATTTAATTACACCAACACCCCCCCTTAAGTGCAACTTAGGGAGAATGTACACAAATACAAACAATGAAAGATGGGTCCTGACTACTAGGCCATGTTAGGTACCCATGTACAAATGCAATGAAATCTCTCACAAGTGGAGTAAAGATAGAAAAACCCAGTGGGAAAAACTACCCCCCAAAAGAGAGAAAAGCTATGAACATAGCATGAGAAGGAAAAAATCCCATGTGAGGAAAAAGTCCCCCCCATACAAGAGAAGAAGAGAGACAAGGTAGCCTCCCCTCAATGTACAATGATCACCAATGGAAGATGCTCGAGAAGGAATGAAGAAGCTGCTCCAAAACTGTTGAACAATGTTCCTCCCCTTAGGAAGAAACAATACCAAAGGTGTATGAATGAAGTCTCCCCAATCCACAAGTGAAGAAGGAAGAATCCTCAAAATGTAAGAAGTCTCTGAAATCTGCTCAAGTGTCCCTGTGTCGATGCGGAAAGATGCCTTTCCCAAACCATGTGAAGCTACAATGTAGTCACCTCCTGGAATCTGTGAGAACCCCTTTACAACAACACTCTGATCTGCTAAAAAAGACAACTCAAGATCTAGCAAGGATGAAGGTAGAACATACTCCAAAGACGATGTCTCCTCAAGAGAGAAAGTGGCCTCCTCCAACTGTTGTAAAGATGCATCCACAATCACATCAACCTCGAAAGACTGATCATGTAGAGGAGGGTCAGAGTGTTCCCTCACAACAACTGAAGAAGAATCACCTTCATCAAAGAGAAGATGTAAGTAATCAAGTGTGTCTCCAAAATCTACAATGTAGGACTCCACAAACAAACCGCCAATGTCTATCAAGTAGTCATCCCATGAAGCTGCTGCTGGAAGACAAGGTATACACTGTTGCACTGAATCACAAGGTACTGAAACTGTCGAAACACAAGTGTCATCAGGTACATCAGTCAATGTAGAAGATGGAGTATCATCAATAGGTTCATGAACCTCAGAAGTAGAGAGCACTCCAAGATTCAAGTAACCATACTCAATCTCCTCAAGTGTGTCCACACTAGGGTGAACCGAATCATCAATAGGAGCAAAATATGAGAAGGTGTAGAACCGAGAATGATCAACAACCTCCCCAATTGCAACAAGAGCCCTGCTATGCAAATCTCGAACAATGACAGAATCTGGTGTGAACTCTACACTCTTTCCTGAACCACTATGTGTAATCTGATAGATGGAGAGGATGTTCCTTGACAAAGTAGGCACACATAGAACATCATTGAATGCTCCACCTTCAATGTCAATAGAACCCTTCCCACAAACTTCCAAAGAAGTGTTGTTAGCCATCAAAATGGGTGGTGAGGAACAAGAATCAAATGAAGAGTACATATCCTTGCATGAAGTCATATGATGCGAAGCTCCTGAATCAAGGATCCACTGATCTATATTGGAATCTGCAACTGCAAGAAATGCTTGCCCCTTATGTTTATCATGTTGAGATGATGTAGAAGAAGGAGAAGAGCTTGATATTGTTGCCATGAGAGTTGTTCCTTTTCCCTTAGAAGAAGAATTGGAAGGAGATGATTCCTTCTCTTGATATGCAGTTGGCAAGTTGATGTTGTTCTTCTTAAGGATGTGTTTCAACTCATCAATTTGCTTAACATGACAACGATGCTCATCATGACCAATCCTTTTGCAATATGCACATGTTGGTTGCTCCCTCTTACTTGAATTGTTGTACTTCTTTGAAGAAGATGATGTTGATGAGCTTTGTTGTGGAGGAGTGGATTGTTTGTTCTCTCCTTGTGGCTTTGGCGAAGATTTCTTTTGGTCTTTTCCTTTGCCTTGCTTATTGTTTCCATGATTGACCACCAATGCTCTTGAAGTTGAAGACTTTAGAATGCCCATTTTCATCAACTTATTTTGCTCAAGAATCAAAAGATCTGTGAGAGCCTCAAAAGATGGTGTTTTGAAGTTACTTATTGTCAATCTTTGAGTTTGAAAACTTAAAACAAAGGCTGCATACTCAACTGGAAGTTTATCTAACAAGTTGAAGACCAATTGATCATCTTCTTTTTCAATACCACAATCTTTTAGTTGTGCTCTTAATTCATTTTCCTTAGTGACATAATCCTGAATTGTATCAAAATCCTTGGGATCAAGGCTTAAGAGATCATGTTCAAGTTTGTATCCCTTAACCTTATCAACCTTACCATACAAAGCAACAAGCTTATCCCAAGCTTCCTTAGTTGTAGTACATTTATCAACATGGAAAATGAGATCATCTGAAATGAACTTTCTTAATGTACCCAATGCCATAGAAGTTTTAGCGAGCCAATCCATAAATGCTGTTGGATCTGCCTTAGGATCTGAAGGTGCAGTTATGGTTCCATCAATGTAGTATATTAAACCTTTTTCCATTAGTTTACTCCATGCACGTACTTTCCATGTACCATAATTATGTGCAGTTAAGAGTGGAACTTTAGATGAACCCATGATGGAATGAAAGATTACAAGAGAGAAAATATGAACAATCACACAAGAGATACACCCCCCCAAATTCACTCAATCAAAGTACCCCCCCACAAATAGATGATTTTGGCACTTTCTAATGTAGTGCGTGTACAATAGGCCACTTGCAACTTGGCTAAGTGGGCTTATGATTTTTGATTTACAACTTGCCAATAAAGAGGTTGATAATAGACTAGAACAATAAAGCAAAGACCTAAATCCAGATCTATGCAATACAAGTGCCAAATAGGCCAAAAAGGACCATATGCTAAAAGTACAAAATCCACTCAAGATCGCTTCAAATTGATTGTAGATTCAAGAAGTAGACAAAAAATCATGCACTTTCAAAAAAATAGCACCTGAAAAGGAGTTCGTATGAGCCTGAACGAAGCCTCTGAAGTTGCAGAAATGGTGACAAGATAGGTATAGTCATGAGAAACTGAAAATTCTGAAAAATCTATCAACCGAATTCAGAAACCGAGTACACCACTGTGAAGTACACAAAAAATTAGCCCAAATAAAAAAAATTTCTCGAAAAAAGGAGCAAAATTGAGCAAGATATGAGCCTCCGAACTTGGATTGCAAACTCAAAAACTCCATTGGAGAGGGGGGGAAATTTTTTGAAAACTGCTGACGTCATCCTGACGCGATGCTGACATCAGCAAACAACGGGTTTAAATTTGACGTCCATATGACCGTCAAGAACATATGAGCGTAAATTTGACGTTCGAATGGTCGTCGTCGCCTGCGGAAAATAATCGTCAGAATGTGCGCTGGAATATTCCTTCTGTCGGTATATTCTGATATGTCGGAATATGCTTTAGCGGCTGCCGAAATTTTTTTTAACAAACCGTTCGCTGCCGATAACGGATTGCCGACTACCTGCCGGTAGGTTGAAATGGCCGCCGGTGGTCGGGGGTGGGGCCACGGGGGCCAGTGGCCGCCTGCCACGTGGCCTCTGCGGCAGGGCGGTGTACCCTACTGCGCAGGGTCTGCAGTACCCTGCGTACGTAGGGTACAAAACAATTTATTTATTTATTTATATTTTTTTTTTAATTTTTCGAATTTAAAAATTTTTAATTTACAAAAATGAAATACAATTTTTTTTTTTTTTTTTTAATTTTTATAAAATAGAAATACAATGCAATTTTTTTTTGATTTTTAATTTTCTGATTTATAAAAATCGAAAACACAATACTAAAAAATTGCAAAATCCCAAATACAATTTTTCTAGGGATTTTAATTTTTCTAAAACAAAAATTTCAACTGATTTTTTTTGCAAAACCATAGAAAAAATTCAGAAAATTGAATAATACCCCAAATTGGTAAATTTTTCAGATCTGGAGCTCCCGATGTCCGATTTGGATGAAACGAAAGGCGATCTCAACTGGAAACAGCCTCCCAAACGCAATGGTGGACTTAGATTTGGTGTAGGATGCTCCAAAATGCTGCAGCAACATAGATATGAAAATAGACCAATCTTCAAATGCACCAAGATCTCTCCAAAATGGCGATCCAAAGATGCTCCAATCGCTCTGATACCATGTAAGAATTGGCTATGAAGGTAGCCACCCAAGATCTAGAGGCCTAATAGAAAGCACAAAAGAGAGAGAAAATAATATGACAAGAATAAACTGTATTCAATGTCAATAATATGATATGCAATACAATGCTCAATACAATGCATAGGAGACCCCTTGGATATATAGCCAAGGTGAGAACATAGGAGGGCATAAGATTATGACAAGTGTCGTAATCTTATGACATGTGACAACAATGAAGAGTTATCACTCCATCTAAAGTGGAAAAAGATAATGTGATAATCTCCACAAAAGGTGGATCTCCCACAAAAGGTGGAGAGATAATCACATGATGTGTCCACAAAAGGTGGAAGTGATGAGGTGTGAGATGTCAACTCCACCAAAGGTGGAAAATCTCCAACAACCTCCTATGTGGTCCCTAAGTAAACTTAAGTAAGGTGTAATTATGACCTAGGACAAGGTACAAGAAATTTAATTACACCAACACCCTATACTACACCAAGCTGTGACTAAAACGCGGGTCTCTATCTAGGCTATATAGGCTATCTTGTGCATCCTTGATATACACTAGGTACATGAGGCACAATCGTGAACACCATCCCATCACAAGCATGGATTAGGAGCCCCAATGAGGTACTGGAAACTCAAACCAACCCTGCACATCTTATCTAGGTATCACCCTAGCTTCGACGCTTTGCTAGACATAATGTGACTAGATTGGGGTACAACTTTAATTATCCCCCCTTTATATACCCCATCGATAACACATGATTGGAATCATCCCTAGGTGATGAAATCTCAGGCAAGTCCCACTAAAGGAAGGAAATACTAGACACTTTGGCTAGTCACTGGGTTCACATGTAGTGCAAGGGGAGAGCTTAGATGCACTAGCACTTCCTTGGTAGACTGGATTGGAATTAGTTGTGATTTTTTGTCACCCAGGATCACTAAAAGGTGCAAGGGGAGTGAATACGTCAACACCTTTCTCCCAAGCACAACAAACAATGTTAATTGACCCTTTAATTAAGCTACATGTGCCTAGATTAGTGGGAAAAACAACAGACAAAGCTTAATAATAGGTCTTCATCTGATCCTCCTACAAAAAAAGAATAGTAATTTTAGCCAAAGGTCTTCATCAAACATAGGACAATACTGCACAAATTGTTAGTAAAATGCCACAGTCATCGACAAACAAGTTAGTTGGTCAATACCCAAAACCGAAATCAAATTTCAGATCAAACTAAGAAATTTAAGGTTCTAGATAATTACCAATTTGCCTCTGTGTGAGGAAAGTTCACCCTTGTTTGTAGGTCAGGATTGCCTGTTTGGAGGGATAGGAGAAGTTGCAATCACCTATTTGAGTGGATGGGCATATTCAATTCCGCCTCTGTAACCAGTGTTGTCGCCTTCCTCTGGTAGCTCTCCATGCATCCACCTCTATGTCAAGCGAGTTCACATATCGTTTCAATTCCACCTCTTTCATGAAAGGGTAGGATTGTGTTCGCCTATGCCCAATGTAGTTTTTCCTCTATAACTAGTGAGTTCACCCCTCAGGGGTCAAAATGCCCTTCTGTGTCAAAAATATAAACCTATAAAACTTGAAACAACAAAAAATAGTAAAGCAGACTCGTGATGTGGGTCCCACCAAGCATGCCAAAAATGTGTGTGAGTGAATTTTCCTACCCTAAGATGCAAAAACTAAACTAATGCATCTAAGGAAAAAAACTAACAAACACTCAAGATTAGGCCTAAGATGAACTCAAACAAAACACAAGAAAATGGAACTTTTTACCTTGTTTGAACTGATGACTTGGTTGGCCCTTGTTGATGCTTGAATGTGTGCTCCTTTGTTGGAAAAATAGCTTAAAATGATACTCTAAATGAAGCTAAGATAGAAATGTATGCAATGGAGATCATGGGTATTGTGGAGGATGCAAGATGAGAGCTCAATGGTGGTACAACAATGGAGGTTGAATGGTTTGAGTGCTTGGATGATTGATTGATTGCTAGAATGGATAGATCAAAATGAAGGAAATTCCACCATTTTTAGGGAAGTGCCTCTAAACATTGGAGGGCTAGGATCAAGCCAAGATGGACAAGATCAAGGGTTGGGGTGAGTTGAGAACTCACAGGCCCTCACATCTTGACATGTGGTAGGTGAGATGGAAAGATGAGATGATGCAGAAATGACATAGAGGTGCTACATAGTACCTTGGGATTTGGACAAGATCTCCTCATAAAGGAGGTCCTTATCCACATGTGGGTGAGAGGACATGTGAGGAATGAAAAATTCCTCAAAAATCCACATGGAGATGGGAGAAGGAATTTTAAATTCCTTAAAATGCATTGAAGAAATAAATGTGAATTAAAAATTCACATAGGGAAGGGGTTGCCTTTGCCAAAAGGAGAAAGCATTTGATGCAGTTGACTTAGGACACACACCATAAATGATGTGGAGATTAGGTTGACCTAATTAAGTAATTAAGGATGTGCAAATGCATGATTAGATGAATTAATGACATATTAGAGGCAAGTGGGAGATTATGGAGGATGTGACCCTAATGATGATTAGGGGTGTGCAGATCCTAATCACAAATTAATTAAATTAACTTGGATTAGAGAGGATTATGGAGGATTTGAAATTTGGAGAGAGAAGAATTTAAATAAAAATTTGATTTAATTCATAAAGGCATAAAGTGACTAAATTAAATAAATTTGGGTATTTATTTAATTTAGAGAGGAAAGTTGTGTAAGGTATTTAATTGATTTATTAAATACCTTAGGGACATTAGGCTGTAGGGTAATATTAATCAAATAATAAATTATTTAATTAATGTAGATGAAGGATGCAAGAAAAAGGAATAGAAAAGGGTGAATTTGACCATATGGGGGTGGTCAAATTCAGGTGTCTACACAAGAATTCTTCAATCTTTTTTCCTTCTTCAAATTGCACTTTCAAACTAGTGATTGTTTCATTTGATTGCTTAAGATACTCATTTACTTCCTTGTATCTTTCTTTAAACTTCTTGTTCTTCTCCTTCAACTTCTTGATGCACTTATATGCTTCCTTAATATTTTCTTTTAGATCTTTGTTCTCACATTTTGTTCCATCTAGATCATCAAGGGCTGATTTGAGTTCTCATTTCATGTCAACTATACAATTTTCTTCAGTAAATCCTACCACAATAATTTCTTTGGGAGGGATAGGATACTTCCTAGTTGTCACATGTGCAATCTCCAAGATCTACCATAACTGTCAAGCCAATTGAAGGAACCAAGCTCTGATACCAATTTTTGAACAACCAAAATATTGAGAGGGGAGTGAATCAATATTCCTTGAAATTCGTTAACTTAAAATGCATTTCACAACATTTCATTCAATTTGTAGTAATGGAAGAAAAAATTAAAAGAATGCATCACATCAATAAACAATATAACACTAGATTTTACATGGAAAACCCAAAAAGGGAAAAACCATGGTGAGGATTAGCTCACAATATATTATAACCAGTTACAAGATATTATAGAATGGCTCACTGCTAGGTGGAATCACTGTCTAGAGGACTCAGTATCTAGAGAATAGAAGAAATGGCTTACTACTAGAATAGAAATAACGGTGGCTTACTACTAAGGATTGAATTGATTAAAATGCATCTATAACATGCTAACGATATTTCCAATTAGGCTTAAAAATATTGACTGAACATAGTTCATACTTCACCACTTATCAACCTCTTCACACTTTGCACTATTATACTTCACATCACATTTGCATCAAACTCATATGTCATTCATATATCATGAATCCAATATTGATTTAACCTTATATTAATATGCACAACATCTTCTAACACTTGCAACATCAATTAGGTTGGCCTATTTAGATGAAATGTGTAAAACCATAACCCGTTGACTCAAAATACTAACACAAACACCTTGCGGGGGGAACCAAAGCTTGTAAAAAATTAAAATAGATTGGTATGACCTAATTTATATCCCATGAATCATCTCCTTCCATAACTCAACTCTGCATGGCCCCAAAATACTTAGGTCAACACTAGATAGCAAAATTGGTAAAGTAATAGCTAAATGAACCAAATTTTCATCCACAACTTGACATGCGAGCCACCAAAACACTTGCCACTTGGAGTGCACCCACTTTTGACATATATAAACACTACCAAAAATCTACATATCATAATATTCATCCATGGTGGAATGCATAGCATTCTAACACACTCTATGCCATTAACTCTGTCATAACTTAGCTGATATTGTCAACAATATCTTCAACTATGGAAGACTTAAAAACATGAAACTTTGGAATTGAACATGTTCAACATGCACAATGAACACCTCAAAACCACATGAATTTTTTTTGCATAGTAGAGCAATGTAGACCACAAAACCAACCTTCATTGTAACATTGAAACTCTAATTGAGACTTACACAATTATCCAAACCAGTTGATCTCCTCTGAACCAAAAATTATTCATCTATACAATGGGTTGACATCAGAGAAAACACCATAACAACACCATATCCATATTTTCAACAATCTCCTTGAGCAATGAGAAACAAACTTCCAAGAGGTGGCCCCACACAATCTTAGGAAAGCTTGGATGGTTATGCTTATATAGCCCATAAGAGGATAGATGCTATCATTTTGTGATGTTGTTGGTTTAAGTTGTTCCAACCATAAGAACTCATGATAAAAACTTGGCTTACAGTATCACAACACATAAAACCTATGCACCATTGTGTGCATTAAATTTAACTGTGGGGAAGAAACTCGAGCCTACACTAAATAGGCTTTGCATGCTGAATAGTTGTACCTTCACAAACTCAAGACAAAGGTTATTTTCAATCACACGAAAAGCATAAGCTAGATGTGATCTAATAAAAAGGCTTTGTTTGTTGATGATGATAGTGCTACACCCACCAAAATTTTAACTAGCAAAGAGGTCTCAGTAGTTGAGCACCTTAACTTCATGCTTCCAATCATCCTATGTGGAAATTTCATATCACTCCCAATTTCTTACAAAAGCATAATTGGAAAGTCCCCTGCTTATAGCTTTCATTTCAGGGCCACATCATCATGCTTTTTGTCAAGATTTATTTGACCAATACGTGTGCATTCATGTCATTGGTAGTTGAGCATTGATGTGGCATCACATGATTGGTTTTTTTAGATCAAAGTCCAATTCATTTTGTTTAATTATGGGTAGTCATGTCACAACTATTAGTCATTATATAAACAACTACTATCACAACTATTGAAATATGCTCAACTAGTGGATCCTCTCCCCTATTCACTTTACACATGACAACCCATCACACACTCACATGTTGAAGAATATGACCATTTTGAATCTTTGATAAGAACTTAGAGTGTGATGCAATGAAACCCACTAGTTGTTAACCACTCGGGAACATACCATGAAGGTTAAAAGGTTCTTAGAATAGCACTTGGTGATACCTTGTACAATCATAACTTGACATGTGAGGCTACCAACAATTTCGATGCAACTACACTCACACATACTTTTCACAGAAATATGAGTTAAAGTCTTGTACTGACTAGACTTTTCTTCGAAATATGACAAGAACTAAGTTTTCCTCAGTTTTATAGAAATATAGAAGATATGTTTTTCTATTGAGAAAACGTGAATGGAAAATTGTTTTAGAAAATAAACATCACATTAAAGAAGATCTAAACTTTTCTATTCATTAGATTTGCCATATAAAATTATAGAAGACCATTCCATTTTTCTTTTCAATGGAGAAAAAATATTGTAAGTATTGGTTTTTGTCATTTTTATAGAAATATGGAAGATATGTTTTTCTATTGAGAAAATGTGAACAAAAAATTGTTTATTCATATTCTTGGATATAAAGAATTTATTATAAATATTAATTTTTAAAATTTTATTTAAATATGAGAAGATATATATTTTTATTCACGAGATTTATGAGAAAATTAAAACTATTTATTTATCTAATCACTTAAATTTTTAAATAAAATTAATTGTAAACTCATCATCTTTTTAGACTTCTACAAAAAATGAGAAGATACAATTTTTTTATTGATTAAACTTCTAAAAAATTATTTTTGATAATTACTTAGTTCTCCAATTAGATAATGACTTCTGAATGAAATATATTGGAATAAAAAAAGCATCTCGAGAGCAACTATTGGCCTCTACCTTGCAAGCCCTAAAACCCTATACATATCATCCAATGTACCTTGCAAGTCATTATGATACTAAACAAAAAATAATGAGAAAATTTGTAAACCCATCCTAAACCTACAAGCCTAACCATAAAAGCATCATAAACAAATTTGACATCTATAATGTATGCAAAGCATAAGATGGACCAAACAACATTGATTAACATAGTGAAAGTCAAAATGATGGTGATACCCCTCTTCCATTCACTCATATCAATGTATTCTCCTCTTTAAAGGCCCCTTCAGTAAAAACATTTATGCTTCTACTATCAATGAATTCTCAAACCCTATGCCTAAATATCAACACACTCCTCAACACTCTACTTCAAGAAATGGCAAAGATTTTCCCATATATCATGAATTTTTAAACATGGATCATTAAAACTAATATTAGGCATACTTATTTTTTAGAAAATTTTATTACATATTTTATTTATTTCTATTATTAATTAAAATTAATTATAATTTAGGCACATGTTTCCCATAATACATATTATTAAGTTTTTAAGTGAGTAACTAGATTTATGAGTATAGTGTCATTTGGGAAGGAGTAAATAGAAGAAAAGATCAAGCATCCTCTTAATAACATCTAAGGAGAAAAACTACAAGGGGACTTGCAAGACATTATGCCTAGGGGTGATGAGATTGCAACTATCTCATTTGATTATCACTACATAGCTTTCTTTCTTTTTTTTTCCATAATCTTTTATGTGTATTGAAGATTTGTACTTGAGGTTAATAACTATTCAAATAGATATTAAAAAATGTTGTAAAAGTGTTACATTCATTCTTACTTTGAAGTGTAGATGGTTTGAATTGTTTTTTTGAGTATTCAAAAATTATTGGAAAAATTAAAAGACTAAGAATGGATTGTGGTATTGTTGGAGAAGATAAGTGCACGAGTAGGAAAGATTGCATAATCAGAATAGTGTTTATATGCATAAGCCTTTTAGTTGATGGGAAATTTGGTTTTGAAGTCAATAAGTGTAGAAATGGTGCATGTTGTGAGAATTCTTTAAAATTTGGTGCTCTTACTAAAGTTGGTGCTTCGGTCTTTTGAAGTTGGTGCTCACCCTTGTAATCTAGTGATTGGTGTCTCCTAGGTTGGTTCCCATTGAAGTTAATAAAAGAAATGTTTTGTCATGGTTTTGTTACCCTAAAGTATTTTCCATGTGAAATTGGTGTTCTACTTGTTGATGCTTGCTCTTACTATTTTACTTTGTTGGTTTTGAAGTTTGAAGTTTGAAAAGTTTAAAATATCTTATCACCTACTTCTCCTTAGTAATTTTTGTGTGCTCTTCAATTGGTATCAGAGTGGGGTTCCTTTGTTTTAAGTATTAATCACTTGGAGTTTGATCCTAATAGCACACATGGGTTCTTATGAAGGGCTTGCTACCAATGTAATTAGTAATTACTAATTAACCCATTTCTTATTAAACTAAAGAAAGCTAAATAAAATGAAAAATAAAAAATGTGTTAACTCATATCAAAAGAAATGGGTTAGTTAGTAATTAATAATTACATTGTTAGCAAGCCCTTCATAAGAACCCATGTGTGCTATTATTATTATACCATTACTAATTGCATGGGAAATGGGTTAACTCTTTTCTATTTATGCAAGCAATACTCAGGTCATCTCGGTTCAATTATACCTAGATGCTTGGATTATCTTGCTATATCAAAATTCATGAAAGCAATACTCAGGTCATCACTGGTGCTAACATACCCTTTGATTCTTGTATTAAATTTCAACATTTCAATGCTCTATGCTGACATAAAAAGCACAACTAAGCTCTCAAAATGGCAATATTGTACAAATACTCTGCATGGTTAGTATAGATTACATTCATTTTAGAATTTACATTTTGCATTTATAGATTTTCCCAAAATGCTGGCAAAGTATTAAAGCTTCATATCTTTCAAATAAATGACTAAGTATATTTGAAATTCACAAAAAAATCATCAAATACATTTTTCATACATATTTGCATCAAAAAATAATAAAGTGTACATCATAATCCTCACATCATTTTCATTGCATTTTCATTTTCACAACATATCATTTTATTTGTTTCCATACATCATACATAACATCATAAATCACGCATACATAACATAGTGAAACCATCACATAAAACATCATGCATATAGAAAATAGAAGCATTCATCATAACAAATCATCACTGCATATCATATATCTCAAAAATGAATGTCAAAATGTACAAAGATGTCAACTGTGTATGACATAATATCATCAAAAATGATGTCAACTATGTATGACATAATATCATAAAAAATGGAACCACATCAATCCATGTACAAATGTTTCAACAAAATATCAATAAGGCATAATGTAAAATGCACTATGAAGTACTATCCTCTGATGGTGCTGGTCTGGGACCTATCCCGCATACACTTGATGGACCTACTCCACCTACCCCTGATGGACCTCCTGGAGGTAATGGCTGAGATACACCCCTGCTGGTAGTTCGAAAGTGACTATGTGTAGACCGAGACTCTATAAAACTTACTCTTTGCTCAGGTGGCACTGCATCATGATATCTGATCCTATAGAACTCTACGTCCCGGAGGGCTCTGGTCAGCTCTCTCACCATACCACCTCTTGCTGCTCTCTGCAGACTGTCAGCTAGGGCCATGGCCTCCTCACCCTGTCATCTGGCTGTATCTCTCTCAACCATCACTACCGTCAACTGTCCTTGTAGCTGTGTAGCCAAGGCCTATGCCTATGCTAACTGACCCTATAAGCTCTGCACTCTACTCTACAAGGTAGCTATCTGACTCGACACCAATGGATCTACTGAAGATGATGGACCTGAATGTCTCATCCGTGGTCCACCTCTGCCACTACCTCTTCTACCACCTCTGCCACTACCCCTATCACCTCTACCACCACCTCTATCACCTCCTCTACTACTATCATCCCCATCCTCATCACTACTATCCCCATCCCCATCAGGCTCATCATCATCCTCCTCACAGTCATCACCCTCTAAAGCTGCCTCCCACTATTGCCTATGTCCTGCTATTTGTGGTCTCTACTCTGCAATGGGGACAGGCTCATCAGGATCAAATAATCATTGTGCAGGATGCTCCAACACATACTAAACATACTCTATAGTCATTCCCCCCATCAAGAATATTAGCTATGTAGTCCCACATCTGTGCTCCTAAACTAATAATATCTGCCACTGCTGCATTATATGAAATCCATGGAGCCCACACTGTAACCTCCTACTGTTGACGTGCATAAATAGCAGAACCCATAAGCATACCTTGAGGCCAACCATACTGATGACACACCCAACCAACAAGAAATCTCTCAATAATCCCAGGAGTATGACCAATCAGATATTTGGAGGTAAAAACATAGGGCATCTCCCTAGCATCCTCTGGCCATCCCTCACAATCTACATAAGGTTGCCAGCATACTGTATCCAGATCATCTAGAAAACACTGCCAATGATCCAATTTACCCAACCTCGGTTGAGTAATGATATCTACATATCTAAATCTATATGGCCGACTGGCAGGTAGTCATCCTCAAGTTAATGGTCGCATAACGACAAAATGCTCCCATGCCCATATCTATAAAAGTGAACCAACAACAAAACTATGACCTCCACCGTACACAATATGATGCAGCTCATCATATAAAGATGTAAGCATGCATGATCACCAAGCATATCATGGGCCCTACATCACCATCCTCTCAAGTATGCAACCTCACCCAACTGCAAAGCCCTTCGATCTATGGTCGGGGCACAAAACACCTCCAATAAAGCCTGCAAGTACAAAGGGTAAGGGCGCATATGAATCCATAATCTCACTCCACGGGATATAATATCCTGCAATATGATCATCTCTGAATATCTGTCCCAAAGCCTCAGTGACTCCTGCCTCTCGGCCATCAAACCTCACTATCTCATCCATCATTAGAATCCTCAAGATGTGATACACATCCTCAGGAGTCACAGTAATATCTCTTGTTGCCAAATGAAAGGTGTTCATGTCACTGTGCCACCTCTCTGCAAGTGCTTTCAATAAACCTCTATTGAGGTGCACCTCGTGCATGTCAAGTAACAAGGTCAATCCACATGCCTTGATCACATCTCTATCTGCTTGTACAAGTTGCATAATCAAACTCCATGTCTTTGGGAATGTCTCCCGTAGCTGCAAGACGCCCAATCTCTCCTATTGAATAGGAAGAGTAATCAAGTCCAAACAACATCAAAATCCATTCATCATGACAAATCAATCAAATCTGAAAGCAAATTAATCAAAAATCTTATTTATTTTTAACAACTTTAGAAGCAAAATTATCAACACCTATTTGTTTTTCATCATCATGGAATGCAAATTTATCAAAATCCTGTTTGTTTTTAACAACCTTAGAAGCAAACTTATCAACAACTATTTGTTTTCAATTAACTTGAAAGAAAATTTATCAGCTATTATTTGTTTTCCAACAACCTTGGGAACAAATTTATCACACCAAACATTATCAAATTAGGGCAACATAATTCATAAACCATTGATACAGAGTCATGAATTGTCAAATTGAAAATAGGCGTTGCAAAAATGAAAATAGACGCTAAGGAATCATGAGCACTACAAAATGTTTAAAGGGCGCTACAAAACTCCTCATGGGTGCTAGAATATCAAGGGTGCTACAAAAAGTTTAATGGGTGCTACAAAAATAATCACAGGCGCTACAGGAAACATAAAAAGTGCTACAGAAACCATAAAGAGCGCTACAACATAAAAAACACTATAGGAAACATAAAAAGTTCTATAGGAAACATAAATGGCGCTAAAAGAATGCATAAAGGTATAATAATATTGGAAAACGTGCCCTAAATGGAAATTTTTTGAATGCTAAAAGTTTAACGGGGTACATACCGTAGGGCCATAGTGTGCTGGCTGTTGATGTCGTTGGATGTGCTCGAAACGGTGCTAGTGGATAGGAAGTGCCATATTTTTCACTCGAGAGCTCCAAAATTACAATTTTTACTAGGTTAAAATTAGAAAATGACATGGAAAATGACAATTTTAACCTATTTAAAGGCAAAATTGGGGTATTTTATCACATTTTATCATTGCAGGGGCAAATTTGATCATCAATTTTTCATTCCACATATTTTCACATCAATTTATTCACATCATAATTTTCAAACCCTGAATTGACATCATAAAAATCATAAAAATAAAAAAAATAGACAAATTCCAAAAAATCTCTAAAAATTCAAAAAAATCAAAATCTTATCGATTCATCGTCTGAGGGGGCATATACCTATCATCACTTCAACAATCAGTCATATACCTATCAACATTTCGACAAACAATGTTTGGGGCAAAATTCAAAATTCTTTAAAGCGATGCATAAAACACATCACTTCAAAGAGGGAAAAAATGTATACATCTAAAAATGGTCACATCACAATAGTCTGGTAATTAATTAAATATTTTTAATATTTAATTAAATCTCTAAATTAATTCTACGTATAAATCTAAATAAATGATTTATATTGTTTCATTTTGATTAAATAAATAAGTTTATTTAATCACTTTTCTTATCCACTTCTTAATTAATTAAATAAACATTACGATTTATTTATATTAATTATCACATAATTTTGGCTTGAATATTTTATTCAAATAAATATTAAATATTCTTCTCTAATATTGCGTTCACAATTAAATATTTCCAAATATTTAATTAATTCTTCTGAAGTCCATTTACAATTAAATATTCTAAATATTTAATTGAATCTCCTATATTCTTCACATCAAATATTTCCAAAAAATTTTAAATCCTCAAACACACATAAAATTAAATAAATTTATTTATTTAATTTAATTTGGATTATCTCCAACAACTATGAAGCAAACTTCAAAACAGAAAATTAATTTCTTTGTTTCTAAGCAAGCTTGTTCCTGTGGGTTGAAGACAAACCTCCATTCTTCTCTCCAACCTCCCAACATCTTCCATCTTCCTCTCAACCTCTCCATCTCTCACCATTCAAAATTACCAGATAATCTCACAACCATTGATCTTTGCTAGCTAGGCTCTTGCCTGTGAAAATCTATAAAAGGAACTTCCGGGTCTCTAAAAAAGAGAAGCTTTTGTACAAGAAAATTATAGTCAAACAACCTTCCAGCATCCATAGCATTCTATAATCATAGCATAGCATAGCTTAGTATATTGGCATTCCATATCATGGCCTATCAACCTCATATCGCAGTTTCAATAGCATTCATAATCCACAACCCCTGTGCATAATCTATAGCCCCTGTGCATATCCGTATTCACTTCTCCACCATATAGAATAGAGAAGTATTCTCCTTTTGCATACTTGTTCTACAGGTTGCCATTATGAGAAGCTTTGCTTATATAATATGAGAGCAACAACTTCAAGTGAATCACTGGAGATAGAGGACAATGGAACGATTCTGAAGAATCTTTGTTTGTTTTCTTTGATTTCATTTTATTTAGATTTCTTTAGTTTAATGTTGCATTGGTGTGTTTTTATTATCTTATTTTGATACTAACATTTCTCACACACAGCTACAAATAGATCTCCCTTATTTGATGGTTCTAACTATGCATTTTGGAGTATTCAAATGTGCACTTATTTGATGTCACTTGGTTTTGATATATGTAGAAGTGTGGTAAAAGGATATATAATCCCTGTAACTCCTCCAATGGATGTAGATGGAAAGAAAGCTTTTGAACATAATGCCAAAGTGATGAATGACATCCTTTGTGGTTTGGCAAAATCTAAATTTATTAAGGTTATGTATTATGATACAACTCATGAGATGTGAGACAAAATTTAGAAAAAATGTGAAGGAGATAATAAATTCAAGAAAGAAAAGCTTCAGACATAGAAGACATTTTGAGTCTCAAGATGTAGGAGGGTGATCCAACAATACTAATTTATGATTTTTGGGAGATCCTAATTTTGCTGAAATCACACATTTTTAGAAAATATAATTATTTAAGCCTTGAAAAGTTCCATTTAAAGGATTCCAATTGAAGAGGGTTTGATCGAACGACCTTAGATCAAACCCCCTTGGATAGAACACTATTGGTTTTAAACCATACCTATAACAAAGTCTCCTTTACACCTATCAAAATGTTGAGAAAAAATCACTTTTGATTTACCTTTTGGGGGATCAAATGAATTCATTTAAAATTTATTTTTGTAAGTATGTAGTCCTTATTATAAGCTTCCCAAAAAGTATAATTTTAAATAAATTTTATTTTATTATTATATTTATTTTTTATTTCTTGTGAATGTAGGTTTTTCATCGAAAATCAAACTCTATGTTCTTCAGATGTGGAAAAATAGTAGATTATCATTTTTTTTTTTGAAAAATATCAGTGCACTAGATATTGAAGTCTTGATCCAACAAAACAAAAAGAATTTTAATACATACAAAAAAGTTATTTTGTATATAATCTGCCTATGTCTGAATTGTAATTGGTTTGACTTTGAAACTTGATTAAGGAAAATATTCAATAAAAAACTATGAAACCAAATGAAAGTGCTAGATATTGTAGTTACAAATTTAAATTCAAAAGAATTAGAATTTTATCCTTCATGGAAAAACAAGTTATGTTGTATATATGGTGAGCATCACTCCTTAAAAATGGTGTTTACTAAAAAAAAACCTAGTTTTTGAAGGAGATAGAAAAAGAAGTGCAATATGATTCCAAAAAAATTAAAAAATATATATTTATAACCTATAGACAAAATTTTACAAATCACTAGTTTGCATCATCTTCAAATTCCTCACGGTTTAGCCGTTATAGGTGCCCAAAAGTGAATATTTAGTTAGAAAAAATCAATTTACTATCCTTTTTGGCCAAAACTTGTCAACTAGTATTATGGGATCACCCAGGAAGATGAAAACATTGCTGATTATTTTGTGTGTGTAGATGAATTTATCAAAAAAATAAAAGGCCTAGAAGATAATGTTGAGGAGTCTATGATTGTCCAAAAAATCTCAAGGTCTCTTCCTTTGCACGTTTTGATGCAAAGGTCTCAGCTATTGAGGAGATGAAGGAACTTGAAAAATTGATATTTGATGAGCTTCATGGTATTATCACAGACTATGAGATGAGAGCAATGCCTAATCAATCATTCAAAAAGGAGGCAACCTTCAAAGTTTCAAAGAAGGGAAAAAACAAGGAGATTACAACTAGTGATACTTTAGATGAAGATTCAAATTTTGATGAAGCACACTTCATAAGGAAATGAAAGAAGGGTTTAGGAAGGTACAAAGGCAAGTTGTCTTTCAAATACTTCAACTATGGTAAGATAGGACACTTTGCATCCAAATTTCCTTATGAAAAGAATGAGGATAATGATTGCAAAAAGAAGTTCAAACATTTCAAAAAGGGGTATCAAGGTAAGAATAATAAGTTTAAGAAATCTACAAAAAGTTTATATTCAAAATATCACAATAGATCAACAGATGATAGTGATGAAGTGTCTTTAGTAGAAGAAATCTTATTTATGGCTGAATAAGAAAATGTGCCTGAGATTGAAGATGAAGATATAGAAGATGAGTAATATGATGAAGAAGGAGAAGTAGATCTTGAAGAAGAACTTGTTAG